>MU003789.1:0-140515 GCA_010093785.1 Polychaeton citri CBS 116435
TTCCTCGTTTTTAGTCAGATTCTGGTTTGTTTCATTTGCTTTAGAGCGTGATTTGCGTCTAGTAAGGCGGTGGCGGAGGGTAGAGTAAGAGATAGAAAACGCTGTAGCAGCTGCCCGAATTGAAGAATAATCGCTGCGTAAGTAGCTAGCTATAGCCTCTTGGATGTTAGCTTCTTTTTCCATGTTGTTTTGTTAAAATACAAGAAGAATTGAGCAAGTTATATAAGATCAAAGTGGCTGGGGGGTGGTTGGGTGGTTCGCTTGGCGTAACGGTTCGCTTGGGGTAACGCGACGTTACTGGTGAACTAATCCGGGGATTTTCGTCTATGTCTGAAGGGTCCGTCGGCCTTTAAGATGTGAAATATAGTCAAGTCTTGTATATACAAATGAGACAGAGCGAAGACAATGACAACCAGGCTTAACTATCTTACCATCGCACCCTACTGTTTCACCGTAGATTTGCGGTATCGATGCAATGTCAAACGTCTCCGGTAGCTAAAATCGGCCAGTTGGCATGTGGGTGACGAGAAAGATGTAGAGACTTTCCAATAAAACGTTACGATCGACTTACAACTTTGCAGCTCACGTCGATTAGAAGGCGGCATATCATGATGTGAGTTACAAACTATAGAGAGTGACAACGACATGGACATTAGCAATGAAAGAAACGAACGACAGCCAAACAGGGCTGAAGCTTCCCACGCCTACCAACGAAAAAAGCCACCTGCATAAAAAAATAGAAATGTCTTGAAACTCCCCTAGTGATACGGCCACTCACGCTATTTCGCGGCACAATCTCTACCTCGAGATGCTCCTAATTATGAGCAAAGTCTTTCGTGGTACAGAAACATTATACCACTACCTCATAGGACGATGAGCTAAAAGTCAGACCTGAAGAAAGTGATTGAACCACCAGAATGATTTTTTCGCGCGCTATGTATGAGGTAGCACAGGTTAAAGTTGAGAGATGCAACACAACGCCAACCCTAAGCTTCGAGCTTGAGGCCGGTAACATCCTCGCAAGCTCTGACAACGTCCTCCTGCAGGCCCTTGTCTGAAGTTATCGCAAGAGGAGTAGCAAGCTGCTTCTTAGGTTCAAAGTAGACGCCGGTGAGGCTTTGGTCGTATTCGCCTTCGGCCAGCATGACGTAAGTCTTTACGCCATCCTCTAACTTGTCCGTGGCGCCTTGACCCCCAAGCTTAGTGGGAACCCATCCAGGATGTACAGACGTGACCGAAGTGCCGTTGAAGCGCCTTGCCACTGCATTAGAAAGAAGAATGACATGCAATTTTGAGTCACAGTATGCTGGGAAATCCTGGAATTGTGTTTCCCCACGCTCAAACCAGAAGATGTCCTTTACATCTGTGTTGGCATGTTGGTGCAGGGTGGAAGCGATGAAGACAAGGCGCTTAGGACGCTTGAGGAGGCAAGCGAGGATGTAGGGTGCGATGACATTGACGAAGACCATGGCCGGGACACCCGTGTCCGGCGTCGGACGAAAAGGACCGTAAAGCAAGCCTGCATTGAGGATGACGGCGTCAAAGATACCAATTGCATTTGCTTCCTCTGCCAGTTTACGTGTCTGTGCTACACTGGTCAGGTCCGCGATCAGCACCCCAGCGGTTCCAGGACACTTCGCCTCGAAGTCCTCGGCGCGCTCTTGGCTTCTTGCATGACCATAGACAGTATGCCCACGCTGTATCAACTGGCGAGCAGCCTCAAAGCCGAAGCCATCCGTGGAACCAGTAATCAGGATGCGGACCATTTTCGCAAGTTGGCGCGGTTGAGATGAGTATGATGGTTCGTAGCTTCAATAAGGCAGGATGGGTAGAGGCTTTAACAATGCGGCCGAGAAAGAGATTTGTTGGAAGGATTTTGCCGAGGTCGCAGGCAAGTAGGCAGCACTTCCGATTCCTTGAGGAAAACTGTGCCATCTCGCGACACGGCTCGGAAATGCTAAACGATGCGGTTAGAACATTGGAGATGTTATAGTGGGGGTACGGTTCTTGGCCGCGCTAGCGGGCCGTGCGTTATGCAGAGGTGTAAACTCCCAACCTGCCACTGCAGCTCACGCCATCCTGTACCTGAAATGCAGGAGCATTACTTTACATGCATATGTAGGATCTATTGATGCCGACAGTGCCAGTCCGTGCATATGCTCATCTTCACATCGAAGCGACCGAGCTGTGACCTGGTGTACTTAGATGCGATATCGGGGGCTGGTCTTCTGTTGCCAGGAGTTCCTCGTGAATTTATCATGCAACACTTGAGGCTGCAAGAGCATACCCTTTCTGGTTCTAACCACCACTACAGCCCCCGTTTACAATGGTCGCTGTTACAGATGTCCAGCACTGGGGCAAGTTTCGCTACCTGACCCGAGGGACCAAACCTGCTCGGAGCAATGAAGCGTATTTGCTTCCACCACTTTCAGAGTTCGGTAATATTCTCACATTACCTCTCATAGACATGAGACCGTCTCTAGATCTAGGGAATGATTCTCCATACAAGCTCTCAGTCCACGGTTTTACTGCTCGCCGACATCACTCATCTCTGCTTGCAGCTCCGTACGACCGTGCATGTTGGACTGACGAAGGCCTGCTTCGCACAGTCTACTTTCCAGAAGTGCAGGCGCTTGTTCAGGAACTAACAGGGTGCAAAAAATTGGTAGTATCTGCGGCAGTGCTACGAAATAAAATCTACGAAGAAGGCGATTCACCTCCAGAGCAACCAGCAAGACCGAAATCAGGCCACGGCACAGATGACATATCCCAACCTTTCCCTCCTATTGTCGGCAATTCGGCAACAGATAGAGTGTCTCCAGCTCCAAAGGTTCATCTTGACTTCTCGCCAAAGGGTGCAAGGTATCACATTCGAAAGTATCATAACGATGTGGCTTCAGCGGCAGAACGAGTGATTGAGGCAGAAAATCAATTACTCGAATCTGGGGTGCAATGGGACGACCTTAAAGACTATTATCATGGCAATGGGAGTAGCGACCAAGGAATACCTCGGTTCGCGCTTTTTTCCATATGGCGGCCACTGAAACCGATCGACAAGGACCCTCTTGCTTTGTCATCTTGTGCTTCCTTTCCTGAATCGGACTACGTGCCTTCTAATCAGCTTGAGCCCGCGGATCAATCTATTCCTGCTCACTTGTCGCGGGTTATCGATCCTAACGCCCTGCACTCTAATGTCAATGATGAATATCAGGTCCAGGATGTCGCGATCGACACGGCTGATGGAACATACCAATCGCAAGGCTACCTCCCTTATGGACCACGGGACAAAGAACAAAAGTCGCATGATTGGCACTTCATTTCAGATCAACAACCTTCGGAAGTATTAATAATCCAATTGTTTGACAATGAGATGGAAGCGCATGCCAGAGCGCCAAAAGAGGGTTCCGGAGAGGTCTCCAATCTGGGGGTAGGAGGAGCTGTTCATAGTGCATTCGAATTGGTGGGCCAGGATGCGTGCGCTGAGGCTCGGGAGAGTATTGAAGTAAGATGCGCAGCGTTTTGGTGAAGAGCCTAAGACTTTGCTCTGTTCATCTTTCTATAGCCTGTGGGAAGTATCTTGTAACTAGTCAGGTTAGCATGTCAAGGTGGCCGGGTGTTGATTTCACGAATAGCCAGACTACTATTCCACTTAGACACTCGAGATTTCAAAACCCTGTCCGTCCGAGTACTGACTCTGAGAGCTTCTTATGTGATCAGTACCTCGCTATGTCTAGAGATTTTCGAGACCACAATATCAGGATTCTGCTTGCAACAATTGGAGCTTCCAATTCATCCAATAGTCCAAAGCGACCTAGAATCGAGGAACATATTGCTCTAGCTAATCGGTGTCGAATTGAAGAGTCCATCACGACCTATGTCGGATTGTGATTATGCTCAGCTCTCTTGTCTTCTACTTTATCGCTCTATGCCGACTCACATGATTGTGGCACTAATGAAGCGTCAAGGGAGCTTGACACTTAATGAGAAAACTGCAACTCATTTGATGTCATTTGATGTACCTGACAGATGTTCCGAACTGCACTCTGGTAAACGAACTCAGCAACGAATAAGCAAACACCTCCCCAAGATCTTGACTTCTGAATTACAGTGTCAGGTATTCAAGATACCATGTTGTCTCAATATGGAAGCATGAAGTCGTGACTACGTCTTACCCTCAATTTGATAGGATACCAGATGGCTTGACTCCAAAGCGCTGCCCTAGAACAACAAATTGGGCAATAGTCATGATGCGACGGAACGCCATAGCTTCTTGCTTATGGAAAGCTTTTTCCAGCGCTTCTTCAGTAGCGTCCCAATCTACAAAACCCAAACCCTCTACTGCCTCTTTTGTCACTAGGGTGGTGATCTTCCGGTGCAAAGGTCCTCCTGGTGAAAACTTTCTTGGGCCCATGTATGCTTTCTTGCTCATGTTGTAGACCTCATCCGTGACAAAGGGTCGTACAGCTTCTCGAAGGATATGCTTTTCACGGAAGGATTTGTTTTTGGTGTCATACCTCATCTTGAGATCTGGCGGCACACTGTTGACATATTCCGTGAGTTGATGGTCAAGAAAGGGGCAACGGCTTTCGACTTGATTGACCATGTCAATGTTATCTCCGTTGTATCTTAGGATGAAGTGAGGCAAAAAGGACTTGATGAAGATGTATTGAGCAGTGTGAAGGGGATGCCACCGCTTTGTTATCTTGTCACGAATTTGACCATTGAAACCTTCAATCAGACTGGTCTCCGGTATATCGTTTCCGTAAGATTTCGTCCAATCTAAGAAAGGTAGATCGCCAACTCTTGCGATGGAGCTGCTGACGTAGGTATGATTTAACATGCGTCTGGTCGCACTAGGAACATTTTCGCTGTACTCGCCGAAAATTCCTTGTGTAGCTTCTTCTATGGCGGCAGGCAGCGCTGCCTTACGGTCGATCTCGGTCATCTGTAGTGCTGGCCATGAATGATCAGGCTCGCTAAGTGCATCGGCACGCAACGCAGCATAGCCACCAAAATGCTCATCAGAGCCCTCCCCTGCGGAACAATTAGGGAGGCCATGTCACGTGTATGGTGAGAGCCAAGCTCCCATTCGGGCGGGGGCGCAAGACTCACCGGTCACAACAACCTTGATACCCTGAGAGCGCACCGCTTCTGCCAATGCCAATCGACCCATTCCATTGAGATCAGGAAGAGGAATTTCGCTGTGCCAAACCGTGTCCTCAAATCTTGACACCAATGCATCCTCGTCCATTTTGACAAATTGAATGTCGACGCCCAGCCATTCCGCTGTGCGCCGAGCAATTTCTAGACTGTGTCAGCAAGAAACTAAGGAACATCATTGCACATGGTGATGGGGCAAACACACTCGATTCATCTGCTCCGCTGTCTTCATCAAACTGGACAGTGAAGCATTTCATTTTCGATGGGGTCGTATTGGGCTCGCTACCTAGCTGCGTTCCTTGTCTCATAAGATGGGCCACCATGCCAGCGACTGAGGACGAGTCTATTCCACCGCTAAGGTATATGGCTATAGGAACGTCTGCTTTTAAACGTATCTTCACAGCTTCCAGAAGACGCTCCCTAACGCCTTGTGTAATTTGCCCTTCTGACCGCTCGTCATAGGAGTACTAAATGCCACTGGCGATCAGCAACAGACACTGGCAGAGGGTGAAGGCTCCTGACCTTATTAGGATACTCAAGATCCCAGTATAAGTTTTGTTCCTCCTTTTCACCAGGCCGGCATGTGAGATAGTGTCCAGGGAGAACCTGTCATGTGTCAAAAATGGTCTTGGTTTCGACAGACATATCAAGAGAAACCCTACTCTGTATACGCCTTTGAAAAAAGTTTGCGATGTAACTCTCCAGCTCTGGTCTCGTAGTGTCCGGACGCATCATTCCGGTTGTAAACCAAAGGCCGTGAAAGACTTAATTTCCGTTGCCACCAACAGCCTGCCCTGTATCACTGTATAGTAGAGTGACTTGATTCCATATCGATCTCTAGCTGCTATGAGTAGTTGACGGTCTGCATCCCATATCACAAAAGCAAACTCGCCTCTCAAATGAGACATAAACGAGACACCATAGTGTTTGTACAATGCAATGACGATCTCGCAATCACTGTTTCCCACGAATTTGAACTCACTTGCTAACTGAGCTCGATACTCTTCGTGGCCATACAACTCACCATTGACAACGGCATGAATGCCATCATTTTCATCGTGAAATGGCTGGTTCCCGTTTGGAGACAGATCAATTATCGACAACCGAACATGACCAAGGCCTGTGGAATTAATGGAAAGTTCACCAATCTCTAAACAACAGTAGAAGGTGAGCAAGCTTACCGACTTGGCGATCATCACTAAACCAACGCCCGCGAGCATCTGGTCCCCGATGACCGACAAGATCCAAACTGCCCTCCATCTGGATTTCAACATGCTGGGGTTGGAGTATAGTCTGCTCATTTGCGCTAAAGTCCCCGTCGTAACGCATAAATGCGCTTATTCCACACATGGTCACCGATTTTAAAACAAAATAAATGGATTTATAACACAGAGTTCAAATTGGCCTGGCTTTGACTGATATTATGGAACGTACTTTACTTTATGGAACAATCATTATACTTGGCCGCCAATGTTGCGATATCGGGCGGCGTCAAGCGGCTCGGGGCGATGTCGGCAAATTGACCAAGGCTTGGAAAAATCCTACGCTAGTTTCGGCCGGCTCGGCCAGATTTGAATGGCTGCGGGGAGATGTAGCCTGGAAGTCAAAACTGCGGGTCACTGTTTAATAACTAAGTTGTATCCTGGCAGGGGCACAATGTGCAAGTCAAAAAGAAAGTATTAAGTAAAAGAATCAGCATGACATGTCCCCTGTGTCCTGCAAGGGAAACTGCTCGACTAGACTGCACACGAGTCACTAGCTGCACTTCTCTTAAGTACGTAACACCGTGCACGATGGATCCCTCATATGCTGATGAAGTGACAATCGCCCCATTATATTGTCCTATCGCATCACGTAGCAATGAATTGGGCTCCATTGTATGCATGCCTAGAGTTGGGAACTTTGGAAGGAATAATTACCCCATTCTATCGTCCCATTGCATCACGTAGTAACGCATCGGACTCCAGTATGTGCACGCCTAGGATGGGGAGCTTCGGAAGGAACGATTACCACATTCTATCATCCCATCAGATCACATAGCAATGAATCGGACCACAGTGTATGTGCGCTTCGCATGGAGAGCGAAATCCCTGGGTACGAGTCTGCTGGAAGGACCCCCGGCGAACTTGTGAATTGCCAAAGTTTATAAGGATTGACTAGACTGACGAACAGCTATGGCATGCAAAAAGTCAGACTAATAGTCAATTTACCCGCTAGAATCAATTCACCTCTCTACCTTGTGATCGATCAAGTGAGACACCACTTTTTGCATTCGCTCTCCATGGCGGTACAGACCATCTCACCAATGATTGCCACGCACAGCGGGGACCAGCGGGACTTTCAAGACGATGAATACCGAGTCACCTCAGTGAATGCCCCATGCACAAGCCTAAATGACGATTTTCTCACTAGTTGGCTACACAAGGAGCACACACGTACTTTGGAGCTTCTCCAAGCCGCATGGTCCGTTTCACTTCGGAGTTATACTGGCTCTGACGATGTTTGGTTCAGTTGCCTGGACTCGAGAAGGTACGTTGCATAGAGTGGCTCAAACGCTTATGTCGTAATTGATAACTAAGAGTGAAATAGGCGCTACTACCATGTTTCGTCTTCACAACCGGTGCGGACACTCTTTAGAATGAGTCATTCAGAGCCAGAGGGGTTCAATAACTCGACTTGCTTTGGAGCAAAATCCGTTGTATATGTCAACGAGGAACATGAGCATATACTTGACAATGCAAAAATTTCTTATCTTAGAAAGGTATTCATCTACTTGAAATAGGCCAACAAAAGTCTGATAACACTGACATCCTCAACGTAGTATGACCTTGCTATTGAATTCTTACGGGGGACAGATACAAATCGCCCCAGTATCACGATTCGCTACAGACCCTCGGTCCTGCCGACTGAGTTAGCTACTATGATTGCAGCAACAGTGGACAAGGCTGCCGAGGAAATCGTCTTCCATATCGACTCTCTGATCGAAGTGCTCGATATATGCAGTGATGGAGATGTTAGCCGGATTTGTCAATGGAATAGCGCATCCGACGATGACACAACCTCGATGCAGTATGTACATCAAGTCATTAGCCAGAGATGTTCCACACAACCAGACCGTATTGCTGTGTCAGCTTGGGACGGAGAACTTACATATGCAGAATTGGATTCCTTGTCCTCGACTCTGGCATCGCGGCTTCGACAACTTGGAGTCGGTCCAGAAATCTTCGTCCCGCTTGTGTTTGACAAATCAAAATGGGCCGTGGTTTCAATTCTAAGTGTTCTAAAAGCTGGCGGCGCCTATCTTTTCCTGAATCCTTCCTACCCGATGCACTATAACAGCAGCTTATGCTCACCCCTGTGTCCTAAAGTTGCGCTATGCTTATCAACACACAGCATGCTTGCTAGATCTTTCGCTACCATAGTCTTAACGATCGGAGAGGAGTCCTCTAAACTTCTGGACCCAGTACCTGTCAGCAAGGATTTCACATTGCCCGCTACTGAGACACGCGCGTCAAACGCCATGTACATAACGTTCACTTCTGGAACCACTGGTGCGCCGAAAGGCGTAGTCACTGAGCACTATGCCTTTTACTCAATGGCAATGGCCAATGGCAAGGCGCTCAATATCACTCCTGCAACAAGAATGTTACAGTTTGCATCATATACATTTGATCCAAGCAATCGTGATATACTTATCACCCTGATGTTCGGCGGAGTCGTATGTATCCCTTCTGAGAGTGAACGTTTAAATGACCTCTCTGGGTTCATCAATCGTCACTCTGTCAGTTTTGCGAGCTTGACTCCAACTTTAGCGAGCGCCCTGACTCCTGCTTCGTGCCCAAGCCTTCAAGGGCTAGTTCTTGGAGGGGAGCCTATTGCTGCTAGCCATATTTCCACTTGGGCTAAACAAGTACAGCTTTTCAATGCTTATGGAGTGAGTGAAAGTACCGGTATCGCAGCGTTGGCATCGAACATCGAAGAGAGGTCTTCCCCAAGCAATATCGGTTTTGGATGTGGGTCCACTCTATGGGTGGTCACAATTGACCAACCAGACAGACTGGCACCGATTGGTGCACTTGGAGAATTGGTCATCGAGGGTCCATCCGTTGCCCGTGGTTACATAGGTGACAAGGAGCGGACTCAGAAGCAATTCACATCAAATTTAGGATGGGACCAAAGAATTCGTAACCAGATTGGTGGGAAACATTCCTGGAAGCGGACCTACCGTACCGGAGATCTAGTGCGATACAACTTTGATGGTTCTTTACGATTTGTGGGCAGAAGGGATCATCAAGTTAAGATTAACGGTCAGCGACTCGAACTTGCGACGATCGAGCACCACATAGCAGCATGTGTTGAAGTTACAAGGTCAGGCTTTCTGCACATAGCTGTAGCCGTTGTCAAAAACGAGGCAAACGGCTCTACCAAGCTTCTCGCCTTTCTAGGCCTTGATATGTCCAAGGGGCTAGACGATCCGTCCGAAGTAGCGTCCAAACACCTTCGAGACAAGGAAGACCTGAAAGCAGCACTAAAGCAAGACCTTCTACGCAAGTTGCCAACATATATGGTTCCATTTGACTTCATATTTCTGCAACACATACCGCTTACAACCTCCGGAAAAGTTAATCGAACCCTTTTAAAGACCTCGGCTATGCTTCTACTTTCCAGTGATGAGCAAAGCAATGACAACGTGCCTCATTCAAACGGCAACAATAGGGCGACTATGCCTCAAGAAGACGTTCTCATCCAGGCTTGGGCCAAAGTCCTGAGTGTCAAAGATACAAGTATCGCACACCACGACTCCTTTTTTAGACTTGGTGGGGACTCCATCGCAGCAATAAGAATGGTTGCTTTCCTCCGTGAGAGAGGGTTCGTCATGTCAGTGTCTGATGTTTTCAGGCTCTCCACATTTTCAGCCATGGCGTCTGTGCTTACTAAAGACAGCAAGTCATTACCGCCAGCGGCACCTGCCCCCTTCTCATTGATAAAAAAATCTGAGTCTCTACTTGACACGATACATAAAGACCTCGGCGTGCAGATTGGCGACATCGAGGATGTATACCCATGTACTCACATGCAGAAGAGTCTGATAGCTTTGACAGCGCAAAACCCTCGTGCCTATATAGGCAGTTACACCTGGCAGCTGGTCGAAACACTCGATATGGAAAGATTTCAGAATGCATGGCGAGCGGCTTGGTTGTATAATCCGATTCTTCGTACCAGGGTCGTGCAAACACCAGACGGGATCTTCCAAGTTGTGCTAAGGAATGGTTTGCTGTGGAACACAGTCACTAACATCAATGGTGGTGATGATGATGGGAAATCAATGAGTATTGCGATCAATCGTGGTCCACTTGTCCAATTCTCTGCCAGCAAAGATGCCTTCAGACTGGATATTCATCATTCCCTGTTTGATGAGTGGTCTCTCGGCCTCATCATCGCAAACGTTGAGCGTGCGTACGCCGGGCACATGCTTCACACGCAACCGTTCAGTCCATTTGTTCAACACCTCCTGAATAATCATGATACCACCACCGAGGACTTTTGGCGTCAGGAATTTGCTGGCCTCGACGTGGAGCATTTCCCGGTCAGCGAGCACAAATCAAATCGTATGGCCGAGAGAATGGTGGTTGAACACAGCTTACAACTTGACGGCAGCATATTCTCTGGATACACGCTATCCTCTGTCTTACGTCTTGCGTGGGCGATTGTCCTGTGGCAACAAACAGGTAGTGAAGACGTGGTATTTGGAGCTACCGTCAGTGGACGTAATGCCAACATTGATGAGATAGGCCAACTCAGTGGACCGACCCTAGCGACACTTCCTGTGCGCATAAAATTGCCAACAAGCGAACCTATCCACAAGGGCCTATCACAGGTTCAGCACCAATTTGCTAATATGATGAACTACGAACAGACTGGGTTAATGTGCATTCGGCGATTTGGAAGAGAGGCTGCTGAAGCATGTAAATTTCAAAATTTGCTTGTTGTGCAATCGCAGGAAAGGAAGAACACGTCTCCTCTGTTCAAAACAACAGCCAATCTTGGCTCTTCTTCCGAAAATGCAACTGCGTTTGCAACTTATCCGATAGTGTTGACTTGCCGTCCAGAGGACAGTGGAGTCACCTTGACGGCGGCATTTGATCCTGCTTGCCTGGCACCTGCTACCGTACAAAGCATCCTCAGACAGACGTCACATGTGATTCATCAAATCGTCACGTACGACTCGATGTGTATCGCGGACATCAGTCTCATACCTTCCGAGGACATGTCAATGCTGAGCAAATGGAATTGCTTACTTCCAACAGCTGTCGATACTTGCATCCATGATCGTATTCGACAAATGTGTATCGCTCGACCTGAGGCACTTGCTGTTCACTCGAACGAGTTGGATCTCACATACGCGCAAATCGAGAATTATTCCAATCAGTTTGCGCAGTGTTTGACAGGCACCGGCATTAAGCAAGGTGACTTCGTTCCTCTCTTGATGACGAGATCACCATGGGTTGCAGTCACTGTTGTCGCGGTCTTGAAGACTGGTGCTGCGTTCGTGCTGATGGACCTTTCATACCCTATCCAGAGGCTGCGGACAATGTGTTCTATGCTCAAGTCCAGGTTTGTCATTGCTCAAGGAGAACATACTAAGATATATAACAATCTTCCACTTCCGGTCATCATCTTTGATCCTAAGGATTACGCACAGAACCAGGCTCAGCATATCTTGGAAATTGGGACTGAGCTGTTGCCTAAAACTGTCGCTGCGGATGCTCCGGCATGCGTAGTCTTCAGCTCTGGCTCTACCGGCTTGCCCAAAGGTATCGTGCTTCAGCACAGGGCTTTATCAACAAGTGCAGCTGTCATGCGCAATCACGGGATGCTTGCCACAAACAGTCGCGTGTTCCATTTCGCCTCCTTTGCGTTCGATATCAGCATTGGCGAAATCCTATTTTCTCTTGCAGCAGGAGCATGTATCTGCGTACCTCAAGAGGATGATCGTATGGGAAACCCAGCGAAAGCGGCGTATGATCTCAAAGTAACTTGGGCGCTTCTGACCCCCTCTGTAATCAACTTGTTCGATCCATCAGACGTGCCTACTTTGGAAGTTCTGGGGTCAGCTGGTGAACCTCTTACTGCACACATTGTGAACCACTGGGCTCACAGGGTGAAATTATTCGGGATGTACGCCCCAGCAGAATGCACGGTTATCTCCCATATTGCGCGGATCCTACCCAACACTCACCAGTCTAACATTGGTCGAAGTCCTGGGGCAGTTTCTTGGGTGGCTGATCCGTCAAACCACGATCGGTTGGTTCCTATCGGCACGGTTGGGGAGTTGATCGTTGAAGGTCCAGTGGTGTCGTCAGGATACCTCAACGACCAAAAGAAGACAGACGAAGTCTTCATTACCAGTCCACCTTGGCTTAGCAAGGTTCGTCCCGAATGCGGAAGACTATACAAGACAGGAGACCTTGTGAGGCAAACACCTACTGGTTCACTCTTATTTGTCGGAAGGAAAGATGATCAGGTAAAGATGCACGGGCAGAGACTTGAAGTCGGGGAAGTCGAACGTTGTATCATCTCTTCATGCAAATCCGTTCGGTTCACCGCAGTTGAGTGTATTAAAGTCGCAGCGCAAAATAATCGAGTGTCATTAGTTGCATTGATCTGCCCACAATCGAATGAAGAATGGGGCCAGTTCAGTAATGACAAGTCATCGATTGTCGAAGAGCTGAAATTATTGGGGCCTCTAAGCAACAGCTTTTACTCGACAATACGATCACTGGAAACGTCCTTAAGAGAGCTACTTCCGGCTTACATGATTCCATCGTTCTTCATACCTCTTTTCGACGTTCCTCTCACTTTGTCAGGCAAGGTCAACCGGCGTCTAATTCGGGATCAAATCAAGGGCTGGCCGCTCAAGAAACTGGAAGTGTATCAATTGGCAAGTAGCACACTACCTGCGGAAGAAGTTCCCATTAGTGAGCACAGCTGGGAACTTCAACGAATTATTGGCCAAGCACTCAACCTGGATCCGGAATCAGTATCCTTGAACAGCAATTTCTTTGGTCTTGGAGGTGACTCAATCTCGGCTATGCACGTCTCTATGCTTGCACGACGAAGGGGTATACGGCTAACTGTCGCGGATATCTTCACACGACAAACACTTTCACAAATAGCTTTGGCATGCGTTACAGACAAAGTCGATGACAGTATGACCCTCGAAGGTCGGTATGTCAGCCACGAATCGGCTGAACCGACCAATAAGTCATCCCAATATCACGGAATTGCTTCAGACAAACTTCTTAGTCAGCTGCCGCAGGAGATCAAGAACAACGTTATGAAAGCCATACCTACCACTGAGTTCCAGACAATGACACTTCATAACTTCTACAGCCGATATCTATGGATTCCATTACCTGACAGTGTCAACCAAGAAAACTTACTAGACGCATGCGACCAGCTTGTGCAGAAACACTCTATCTTGCGTACTGACTTCTACACAAAGGATGACAAGTCACTTGTACAATTGATCCTACGTAAGGTTCACGTCAGTTTCGTCCGGATCTCAGGCATCGAAGACTTGGAAAAACATTGCACAGATGACTCCCTCACCATGGGTGTTCCTATCAATGGGGAGCTAGGCTTTCAAGTTCAACTAGTGACTGTAAAGCATTCAGGAATGTTCCTCCTACTGCGGCTACCCCATGCCTTATTTGATGGAGTTTCGTTAGCCATCATCTGCGATGATCTTAGTTCTGCATACAGCAGAAAGCCGATCCCCCCATGTGCTCAGTTCTCAGACCACATCCGGCACGTTCAGGGTAAAAGAATACCCGATACCTACAACACATGGAAAGAGGTTTTAGGAAAGGCCACAATGACTAGCTTGGACAAGAGGTACTTATACAAGACAATGAAACCGGGCGAAGGGTGGTGTCCAAGAACAAGTGCAACTTTGGAGCAACCAAGAGTTGTGACAGCAACAGCAGAAACCCTGCCTATCTCTCCTCCGTCCAATATTACAATGGCCACGTTGGTCAAATTGGCGTGGGCAATCACTCTCTCTCGATTATTCAGCCATATTGACGAAGGAAATGGAGGCAAGCAGGGCTTGAATGATGTTGTCTTTGGCCAAGTCATACATGGTCGGGGACTTGGTATGCCGCACGAAGATCGCATTGTCGGTCCATGCCTTAATATCATCCCTGTGCGAGTACAGTTTCCTTTGGAGTCAAACAAGTTACACCTACTCGACCAGGTCCAACAGCAACACATCCAGACTATGCCTGTTGAGAACCTTGGGCTCGACGAAATCGCCCAAAATTGCACATCATGGGAAGCTGGTACCAAGTTCGGCAGCTTCGTAAGATTCCAGAACTTCACCAACAACGACGAATCAACTTGCACGTTTGATGGACACACGTCCGAAACAGTCCTATACAGTCTTCCAAATCGACCATCGCGTACCGCAAATGTGCTTGTTGTCCCCCATGGGCACAAACTAACCATCACGATGACCGTATCCAACCAAGTGTTGGATCAAGACTCTTCGAATTATGTAGCAGGGTACTTCTGTGACGTGATTAGAAGCCTGGCAAGTCAAGAGACCACCTGTGAATATCTTGCGTAATGTCTCCATAGATTTATATCAATAATTAGGTTGCAGTAGCAAGCAATCTAATGGTTTTCCTAGAAACTAGTTGAACGTCTGTCAAAAGTTGCATTTTCTTGAAGCCCATTCCACGATTCTCGCAAAGATCGCTTCGCCGTCGTGAGGTGCATCAATAGGCTTGAACCCTGCCCTCAACTTAGATCGACTGGAACTTGACGAATCTCCTAGGCTCGCAAATGTTTGGGAAAGCGATGCTTCAAGCTCTGGATGACCCTGAAAACTGAGTACTTGTTTATCATTCGACAAGAGAATTTCGTTGTTTGATGCCAGGCAAGAGAGGTAAGGGCCAGTGTCATTCACAATAAGATTATGGTGTTTGTGTATGTCCTGCCAGTGTTAGTTTGCTTTTCCTGATCTTGAAAATTTTCAGCACACACCAGTGATGCAGTTTTGAAGAAAGATGCACCGTCTGAAGTCAGCGAGATGGTCTCGACGCCAATCTAGATCATCAATTAGCTATAGCCACCTCTGATCCTTTAGAAACTTTCTTACGCAGAGACCACTTTTGGAGAGTCCGATAGAGCCTCCAAGGGCCAATGCAATCGCTTGTTGACCCCAACAAATGCCGAGAAGCTTCGGCTCTGCCCGGTTTGTGGTGGCAGTCTTAATGAACTTCAATGTGTCAGTCACCCAGAGAGGCTGTTCATGCTCCAGAAGATTGAAAGGTCCACCAGTGAGAATGATCAAGTCATGATCATCTAGGTTAGGAAAGTCATCGCCCTGGATTGGTGCGTGAATGTTGATCTTGGCGTTGGGTTTTGATGTTTAGACGAGCCTCAAGATGTTCTGAAGCATATGTTTACCACCAATTTCCGATGTCAAGTAGTTCTGGAGGACAGCGACACGGCACTCGCTGCAATCCATGACGCTAGAGAGTCGCGTCAGTCTAGCCGCTGAGGTAAAGGCTGGTAGAAGGTAGTCGATACCCTTGGAGTAATGAGAAAACCCAAACTGCATCCATCATAACCAAAGCTCAGACAGTCAGCACTATCACGTGACTTTAGGTAGAACGGCAAAGGTGTGCGGATCACTAAAATGACCACAACATCTAACTACATGGGCGTATAGTGACTGTATCATCTTCAGAGTCTACTATTACAATCTCACTATTGTCCACCATAAAACCCTACATATCTAATGATTTAGCTCAACTACTAGCTCACTACGTTGGACAAGGCTCCACTTAACCTCTATATAATATGTGGCATCGTGGAACGAAAGAGTTTGTGACAATCGCTTAGTCAGCTGGCTCGTCTATCTATATGAGATGGTCACAGCGGCATAGAGGAGGGTTAGCTACACAAGGAAAATACAAACGTACGAATAGCATCAGTACATAGATGAACGAGACATATAGGATACGTAGTAGAGTATTGGTACCAGTAAATAGAGACACACCCAGATGATAGCAAGCAGGCAGGTGTAGTAAATTGTGAATACTAAGTCCAGTCTTACATTTGTAGAACTTTTTCATTGTTAGAATTAATATCTTGACAATGCTCTAGTTTCAAGCTTTTCTTCTAAACTCTCCGACTTTCATGTATTGTTTTGTTCATGTTTGCTCCTTAAGCTTCGAGTTGCAGTCAGTCTTCTACGTGAAGAGTGTTATTATAAAAATGTATTCACTAACTAAGAGTTATTCACATCCATATTCATGTAGGTTTGGCATCTTGAGTAATCCGTCCTAGCACTTTACATGGTGTTGTCGTGGTATTTTCCACAATCTAGGAGCTATAGAAGCGTCAAAGTGTCTACGTATCGACTAAGTTTAGCGCCATTTGTCGAGGTAACAACATATTAGAGTAACAATAGCAGCTTATCACCAGATGCATGAATGTATGCAATATTGAGCTTACATACGATCTACCAAAAAAAGAATCTGATTGTCAAAGTTTAGGATTTGCGCACGCAATACTATAGGCTATAGTGGCAGCATTGGAGCAGACTTCATTACAAAGACATAGTCAGTATGTTTGCTCTTATGTATCTAGTCCTTTCTGAATGCAGGCAGAGAATTGCACCTCTCGTTATACTGCGGAGGGTGGAGTACAATCCCAAACTGGACCATATGTACACAGCCTCTCTGCAGAGTGAGCAAGGCAGCAAGGCGGAGCTGAGCATGCAGACACGATTAGACTTGATAAAGAATCGAGTTTCCACGTATTGAATGTCATGGCCTTCAGGGTAGTTGCAATGGGGTCATGATAGATTAGTGATTATATCATGTGTAAGTTCATCCACGTCCAGATTTTCACAGCTACTAATCATATAAGTTAGATGCGATCAGGTCATGCGCGCGCCGGCAAGCCTGGTATTCTATAAATGACTCTAGCGAGGCTTCAAAAACTTACAGAATCTTTAGACGTTGCGTCCACAGCGGACGTACCCTGGCAGTGGCAGAAATGAGGAGAATGGCACGAATCTACAAACAGTCTGACACTAACCTACCGTCGCCTCATCAGCGTGCACACGACGATGAAGCTAGCCCACTTCGCATCAAGCGAAGAGCAAGTGCGTTGGCTGCTTCACCAACATATTAATCCGTTCCACACATCAGCAGTGATGAATACGCTCTAGGCCGCGCTACAGAGCCTAAGGAGATATCCGACCTGGAGCTCGAGGCCTTTGATGCAGAGCTAGATACGCCAACGAAATATAACGGCCCAACAACAGGATCCAAGCGCAGCTACATGAGCAAGTTCAACGTCTCACGCACTTCGAGCCTCTCACAAAAGAGTGATACCTCGAGCAAACCTCTAGAGAAATGGTGGCGACCAGGTATTCCACTTACGCAGCAATTCAAAGCGATCACACTGGCATGGGTAAATTTGATGTACTTGTTCGTACCTGCAGGTTTTGCTGTGTACTGCACTCGTCAAAATCCAGCGACGATCTTCGTTATCAGCTTCATGGCTCTCTTCTCTACGACGAATACCCTAGAATTTGAAGTCGAAGAGACGATGAAGTATTTTAACGACACCCCAGCGGCGCTCATCAGCTTTAGTTTTGGCTACGCCATATCTCTACCACCGTTGTGACATGTCCCGACTTCTTATTGACCGCCTGGACCAGGAATGCTGCCCAGCTGATCACATCAATCTTGCGAAACCGCCAGGAGCTAGTTCTTCAAGCACCACTCCTAGTACCATTATGCAGAATCTGCCATCAATGCTTGGCGCCTCGTTCTTGATAGGTGGCCCGACAATGAAGGGACAATATCTCAATGCATGCGTAGCACAGACTATTGCCGTGTTCCTACTCCTTGCAGTGCTGAGTCTGGTAGTGTCAACCGCATCAAGATGGCTCGGTAATGCTTCAACAGAAGGAGTCGCGGCACAGTCGCGATAAATTGCTGTACTGATTATGATGTCTTATTTTCTGTGGCTTGTCTTTCAGCTGAAGACGCATCGGCAGATGTTCAACGAACCCGTTCAAAAGCACAATCCTGAACAAAAGAGCAAGAGCAAGAGAATGTCGAAGGGTCAAGCTGCTAAAGCACTTGCAAAGATAGGTGCTAGAACAGGAGCGACAACAGGTTTTCAGGTCAATAAGAAAAACCTCGTGCCGGAAGCAATTGATGGCGAGGAAGATTTACTAGTACTCAGCCTCACAATATCACTTGTCTTGATCGCAGTAGCAACCACTCTACTCGCTTTCAATACCGAGCTTGCAACAAACAGCATACAGGCATTGCTTGTAGATCATGGCGTCACGACAAGTTTTCTCGGAATGGTCGTCCTTCCGTTACTTAACAAAGACCCTTGAGCCATACAGCTTGCTTTCAAAGACAAGATGGACATGAGCATCTCACGTTGTTGTGAGCGCTGCATGCAGACCTCACTGCTGATCACTCCGCTGGTGGTTCTGATGGCATGGGCAATGGGCGTCGAGAAAATAGACTTCGATGGTTTCTCCGTCGCATCATTATTCGCCAGTGTAATCATATTGACTTGTTGCCCAAGAAGGACGTTCAACATGGTGAGCCAAAAGAATGGTTGCAAAGTGCAGCAATCTGGCTAATACTTTGCCATCTGTTGACCGGCGCACTCTTGCTCGAAGTGTTCATTATTGTAGCTCTCACATCGTTTTACCATCCCCGCTATGACGCTGGACAGACTCGTTGGGTTTTCAGATGCATCGGATCTTGTAATAGACTGCATCGATTCACTCCAGTTACAGACTCAAGTGACAGACTCTGGTGGCACATATCATCGACAATTTCCTTGAAGCAGATCGACAGGAAGCCAAGCATCATGGGTAATGTGAAGAAGCTACCGCTGGATATAAGCCAGTTGTATTCGCTGATGACATATCCAGCTTTGTGCATTTCAATATGCTGTTTGTAGCCTTCAAAATCTTTATGGATCTCCGTGTCGCAGGCCTGGCTCAGCTGTAGCTTCACTCAGAATCGCTACCTCGAGGACTGAGTATGCCTCGTGGTAGTTGCTCTATCGTTGAAAATTCGGATGTGGTTGGCCAGCGCTGTAAACTCTCCAGTAAATCCAAGCAGATGTTGACCGCGTTCCAAACCGAGCTGTGGTTCATCCTCCACCAGCGTTGCTTCTAGCATCATCATAGAAATCTTCTAACGCCTGAGGCAGGGGTATTTGATTTACGACGGGTGTCTTAGTCGTTGTCGAAACGATGGTGTTTGTACCTTCCGTCATCCTAATGTGCATTCTCGCCCTTCTGATAGCCTCTTCTTCGATCTTTCTTATCGTACCACTCACCCTGACAACCTGCAAAACGCAAGGCTCGTTGACGGGATGCGGCAGACGTGTGATGAGCGACAGAGCGGCCCACAGTAGACGAAAGTGTGCACGGGGAGCGCGGATGATGGCAGTGCTGGTTGCCGGAGAAAAGTAGATGAGCTTCAAGCTGCCTGCAGTCATGCCTGAGCCATAATCGCCGAATACCTCGCCAATAGCATCACGAATCATTCGTAGGAACACTTTGGAAGCATTGTCGGCGCTCGGGCGGTGGAAGACAACGGTCCATGGCAAATCACCGGTGTCATTGCTTGCGGAAGCCCTCTTGTACGGATTGTTGGAGGTGTCTTCAGGGTATAGTATATTCACTAGCAAGTAACGGTGCTTCAACCTGACCATGTTTCAGAAGCTTTCTTGCTAATTATGCCCGATAAGATGCTATGTGTATCACTCTTCCATCATTCTCTTCTCAAGATGCATGTAGGATTTCATCAGATCCAGAAAGCTTCTTGAGCGACTCGCTACAGAATTCCAGTACCGCTCACAATTGAGGCAGGCGGTGAGTTACAAGATCGACATTAGCAATATGCTTAGAGCCAATCTTATCTTTATCTGATTAAAATTCTTGAGAACATCAGAAGCTTCAATTTCACACACTATACTTTATCTACAGGAGCGTACGAAATGCGACGATACTGAAATTGACAGGCTTACGCAAGCGTCATTCTTCCCACTGTGGCGATATGTCGGATCCACGGTTCGCACGATTTCGGTCTGACCCCCGTTATGGCCTGTCTTCTGGAAAACGAAATCGCGATCCTATCGACTCACGATTCCAGCGATCTTTCAATGAGGATGACAACAAAGCCTCCGTGACCAAGTATGGCAAGCCTATCAAGCATATCTCGACTAAGCAAAAGGCGAAGCCACAGACTGAAGCAGACTCTGATGGAGAAGATGCGAGTGAAAGCGAGGTTGATCGCGCCGCGGTACGCGACGTGCTGCGTGAGGGGTTCTCCGGTTCGAGTTCAGAAGAAGAGAGCGAGAGCGAGAGTGAAAGTGAGAGTGAGACCGAACTCGAGCTAGCTGAGGGTACAGCTGGTCAAGAACAGAGCGAGAGCATTCCCATGGGTGATGTCTCACGACGGATAGCAGCCGTGAATATGGATTGGGATCATATCAGAGCAAGTGATATTATGGCAGTTGCGCAATCATTTGTGTTGAGCGGTGGGAGTCTCGAGAGCGTGCATATCTACCCATCAGAATTTGGGAAGGAGCGCTTGCAAAGAGAAGAGCTAGAAGGGCCACCGAAAGAGATCTTTGCCAACCATCCTAAGTCTAAATCCAAGTCAGAAGACGAGGAGAGTAGTGACGAGGGGGAGGAGGAGGATGAAGAGGAGGAGGAAGAAAGGATCAAGCGTCAGCTCATGCAGGGCCAAGAGGACGATGGTGCCGAATTTGATACTGCAAAGTTACGGCAATACCAACTTGAGCGACTACGATATCACTACGCCATTCTGACTTGCTCTTCTCCAGCTACAGCCAAGTCCATCTATGACAACCTTGATAGCCGCGAGTACCTTACTACTGCCAACTTTTTCGACCTTCGCTTTGTACCTGATGAGACAGACTTCAGCTCGGATCAGCCTAGAGAGGTCTGTATCAAACTGGCGCAAAGCTATAAGCCCAATGATTTCCGCACAGAAGCCCTCACACATTCAAAAGTGCGGCTTACTTGGGATGATGATGACACTACAAGGAAAGAGGTTCAAAAGCGAGCTTTCAGCAGATCGGAAATAGATGAGAACGACCTTAAAGCGTATATTGGCAGCGACAGCTCAGACGCCGAGTCGGTCTCTTCACATGTAAGCACGAGTACCCCTTCAGAACATAAGGTGAGGAAGGAAGAGAAGAAGCGACGATCTCTGCGAGAGCGGTTAGGTCTTCCTGTCGAGTCTGCCGCCTCCAGTAAGAAAGATGATGGCCCTGTAGGTGAGATGCAAATCACTTTTGGATCCGGCTTGGGTGATAAAAAGAAAGGCAAGAACGTCTTCGAGAACGAACCGCAAGATGAGGCAAGCACCCTCGAGCGATACATCCAACAGACTCGAGAACATAAGCAGAGGCGAAAGGAAAAAGCCAAGACCGCAAGGAAGGCAGACGGTGCGACGGATCTAGTCGCTTCTACTCTTAAAGGTGGTGAGAACGCGAATGCTGAGCAGGACCTTGGTTTCGAGGATCCATTCTTCACCAATCCTGAAGCAGCAGCCGTTGCTGAAAGAAGTGCAAAGAAGGAAGCCCGGTCACGGAAGCGTGAAGAAAAAGCCGTTGCTGAAGCAGAAGCCACTGCTAGACGTGCAGAGCTAGAATTACTCATGGCTGATGACAGGGATGATCAGACCAAGCATTTTGACATGCGAGATGTCGAGAAAGCTGAGAAGGCAGCAAAGCGCAGAGGAAAGAAGGGGAAAAAGCGCAACCAAGCTGAAGACACGCAACCAGACAAGTTTGAGGTGGATGCATCAGATCCGCGGTTCAAGGGCTTGTTCGATAGCCATGAGTATGCTATCGACCCTACCAACCCCAAGTTCAAGGGCACGCAGGGAATGCGGACGCTGTTGGAGGAGGGAAGGAAGAGAAAGACAGTCCCAGTGGAAGACGATGAGCCTGCACAAGTGTACAAGAGGGAGAAGAGAACAAAGAAGCAGCACCAAAATCGCGGCACTGAGCATGCTAAAGACCTTGAATTAGATGGTCTAGTGTCACGGTTGAAAAGGAGCAATGAGTCGAGATGAAACACCATCAATGTAGGATAGGATGAACAAAAAGCGTAATTAACAAGCGTCACGCACTTTTAACTACTTTATCGCTACAGAGTTGCGTCCTTTCTTCAGTATGATGATTTCGGGACTGTCGGAATGGAGCTTACTGCATGCCACGAGTTCAACTTAGATTGAATGGAAGTGAGCCGCAAGTTGTATGCACGGTGATGTCTGCTCCAATTGAACAAAACGCTGACAAAGTGCGAAAATGTTATGTCTGGGTCAATAGATACCCAAATTTCAGTTTTAGCGTACAATTTGGGTATACAGTATGCTGATAAAATACTATACAATGTAATAGCGGCCGTTAAAGACACCGTATCTCAGACTGTATCATTGAATAATGATTGAGAAAGAAGAAAGAGCTGCAGCATCTCGGATCTGAGCACACGAGCTTCGGAGCTGGAGTTCCCAGTATGGCTATGCCTATGTTGGAGCCATCTTACTCCTTGCTCTCAGCTTGCTTCCAAATCTGAAGAAGATGAATGGGATGAAGGTGAGAAGAACGGCGATCATGGCGAGAAGCAAGCCAGCCCACTGACTACCCATATTGTGGAACATCTGAGAGCCAAACAGAGGGGAGACTGCGCCAAACATATTCCTCATAAGACCTTGGCCAGCAATTGCAGAACCTGCATTTTCGCCGTAACAATCGGAGGTGTAGGAATAAGTGGCTTCGAAGATGAAGAAAATGCCAATCGCGATGGGTGCCAACGCGATAGTGGGTGCAATCCAAGGGAGGTCGGCGTATTGAGTAAATGAGTAGATGAAGAGGCCGATCGGCAGCCAGACAGAGCCAAACATGGCACCGTACAAACGGACCTCAGGTACAGGAGCCCCAGTTGAGGTGAACTTGTCGAACATGGATCCTCTGCGACCCTCCCGCGCCCGATCCTCCATTGTTTGATATTTGCGGATCTGCAAGAAGTTGAAAACGAACGCGATGGTAGTGCCGATGCAAAGTGAGATGTAGGGCAGGCCACTGACGCCCTCATTCCAGCCACGCTTCTCAGCGAAAGTGATTGGGATGACTGAAAGGAAAAGGAAAGTCAGGAACCAAGCAAAGGCGATCCAGATGCCGAATGCGAAAACCACTGCAACATGTTAGCTACACAGCGCTTACGACCAGCAGTATATCGGGAAAACCTACCAGGTTCAGTCACAAGCATGCGAATGGACTTGACGCTCGCCTCGTGCAACATGTCCTTCAAGCTTGATGAAGCCAGATCGACCTCAGCCCAGTAATCCTTGCAATCCAGCTCCTGACGAATGGCCTTGGCTCTTTTCTGTAGAACAACACCCCCTCGAGTTTCTCGGAGGAACAGTACTGTACAGACGAGAAGGGGGATATTGGCCAGACCCTGGATGCCTTCGATCCATCGCCATCCAATCGTCATGTCGATGAAACCAGCGTAGATAGGGGCGCCGACAGTACCAAAGATAGCGACGAAGGTGAAGAGGGCCATTGGGACTGCACGCTCGTGAGAACGATACATATCGCTGAACGTGCCGCCGACAAGAATGGTGCCCACACAACCGAAGAGACCTAGCAGGGCTCGCATGACAAGAATCGTAGCCATGTTCTTTCCCAGCGCTAGACCGATAAAGCAGAGACAGAAACAGAAGTAGGCACCGACGTAGATGATGTATCTCCCAGCCAGTTCACAGAAGGGCGCTAGGAAGAGGGGTGCGACAGCACATACGAAGTTGAACAGGAACAGACCCAGCTGGCCGATCTCAGTCGTGCTGTTGAGATCCTTCACCATGCTGTTAACGCCAGAGGAGTAGGCTGTCGTTGCGAGACCGACAAACAGGGTCATCAGGCAGAGAATGGCGGTGATGTATCCCTTGCGGAACGGAGTCCAGTTGAAGGGGTCCTGTGATTGTCAGCATGCAGGCCATCATCTGATGCTTTCTGATCGAGGTGTCGATACTCACTTCTTTGTCGTCATCCACAAACTTCAACAAGATCCAGTCCTTTCCCTTGTATTCCACCTTCTCTAGCTGGGTTAGGGGGATGTCTGACTCGACCTTCAACATATCATTGGGGCTCCCATAGACCTGCTTCATCTCTGGATCTAGCTCCTCCCAATACTTGCCACCACAGACCAGGATCGGTTCATCCTGAGCAGCTGATGCTGCGGCGACTGCAGTTGCAGCGGCCTGGGCCTCCGGGCTCAACTCGTCTGGCGACGCTTTCTCGTCTTCCGACTGTGCTTCATCATCAAACCCCTCGACTTCTTCCTTTGCGTGTTCCAGACGCGGAGCGTGGCTCCTGTTGGTTCTGTTTGTGGGAGCTTGGGTAAGGCTGTAGCCTCCGTTACTTGTGGTGTGGGTGAGGTTCGGGACAGAGCGCTGCCTCTGAACGAAAGCCTGGCTTCGGCTTCGATAGGATTCAGCAACGCTCATCCCTCTCGCCGTAGCGATGCTGGGTCTGATGGGTCCTGGTGCCGCCATGGCGGTTACTCTTCTGCTAGCGGGAGAAGATCAAGAGTGATCGCTATAGATGGAGATGAGAGGAACGTTCTTCTCGACTTAGGAAAGATGAGAGGCCAGAGAAGGGAGAAGAGAAATGCGAGCCTAGAGTGGATCATCTACTGTCGGGAAATAGGCGAGCCCACATTAATCACAGCGCTGTAATGAAACAAACAAGGAAGCTTGCGGGTATGGTTGACGCTTTAAGCCATAGCCAGCAGTGCTGATACCTGCAAGCAGAGAGCGCCCAGTGAGGTCAGCGGAGCATACCGATGAGCCCAATGGGCGCAGAGTAAAATTGGAAAATAGGGCCTGGGAAAGGCCGAGAGTAGACGCCCGCTAGCATCATCGTCATCGTATTCCTGGGAGTTGGAGATAAAAGTAATGACAAGCCACGAGTCGGTGATCTACGCATAGCTGCAGCCAGCTCCGGTGCAAGGAACCCTAAGGCAGAGCCGCTCCCCGCAAAGCCAAAGGGACGAAGAAGCGCAGGATGGCGCATTGTAACGCGGCGTGTGCACACCGTGTGTATACAGCGTACAGCGAACAGCGTGCAGCGTGCAGCATACGGCATACACCACCATACAGTACCATACAGCATACGGCAGTAGTACCCAGGTAGTGTGCAGCGCGACGCTTCGAAGCCAGAGAAAGCCATCCACCTGCACCCGTGGACTGCGGCAATCGCTGGCCTGTCGCCAGAATGACGTAGTATGACCGCCGCATCGGTCCGATGGAAAGAAAAGTCTGTGCCGCGCATTGGTGCGATCGATCACTCGTCCTGATGGCGTACCTTGGTCCTTCGATGGTTGTGGTGGTGAGGAGGCGCTGGCTGCTCCTCCTGCTTGGCCCTGCTTGGTACTGTACGGCTCCCTCTCAGTCTCAAAAGGAAGAAAACGCCTCTCCAAGGCGAATATCACCGCAAAGATGCAGGGTTGCAGCCTGCGACTGGCCCACTGCGTTTCAATTTGGGACATGTTTTGCCTTGGCACCTCATTCCCCGCGTTCATGATGCATTGGGCTTGTTGGATTGCTGCACGCCATGCCACACCCACTCGTTCGATCAACAGTGAACCACAAGGAGGAGGAATCGCTGGCGAATGAAGTGAGCCCGCCTGCCTTCCTGCACATGATCAATGACAGCGCCATGATGGCGCTGGCCGCGAGGTCCTGTATTCTTCGCAGGGCGATAGCACTCCTGTTACTATTGTATGACTAGCGATAGTATTGTCCGTCCTTATTGTCTGCTTGCTGTGTAGAGTGTGGTGGAGTCGACAACCCACAACGTTACTACCACTCTCAAACACGGTTTCGAGTAGATGAAACACTGGTCCCTATTCAAGCTGGTAGACGTGCCGACCGGCCTGACCTGCGTTGCCTTGTGATGGAGTTGTGTGATCTACGGCTCTGCTGTCTGCAGGTGACTCCCCAGATCGACGTCAAAGCATACTCATCACGATCCATGTTATCTCTTCTCGCTCGTACGTGGTGTGACTGTCTGCCACACCTCCTTCTTCTGGCACAAGGCCCTCCTCTCCACAGGAATGCATGTCTCTGTTATACCGCTATACAGGACTACAATGTGCAATGTCGACTGCTCGCGTCAGTATGGTGGCTGGCAGCAGAAGGTTACTGGCCGATGGCGCGCGGCTCAAGGCCCGATGGAATGCAGGATCCTTCGTACGCCCTCTTCACCTCGTCAGCGGCGGCAACACTGCTCAAGTATTCGCCGACATTGCTTCACGCATACAACGAATCCCATTTCATAACCAGGATGGTCCAGAGACCTTCACGATCAGTGATTCGCATCCTGCCTCGTTCGAAGACTGCATCTTCAAATAGTTCCTTGATCTCATCGTTACTGTTGAAATCCGATTGCCCGAAGGTGAGGAGTGCGATGCCTTTGGGTTGTAGGATGTACTGGACATGTTTGAGGAACTTCAGGCGCTCGCTCTTGTCCAGGTCTGCATTGCCACCCGTCGTGAAGTCAAAGACGACATGTGTGAAGACGTCACCATCGAGACTGGTCGTTGCAAGCGCCTTGCCGTTAAATTGCTCACAGATGACTGCTTGCCAATCTCGAAGTCCTGCTGCTTTAGAACGGATGGGTGAGAGTGAAGCCTCATCAACATCGACAACGGTCACTGCAGGCATATGAGGCCAAGTCTGGCCAGCGTCATGTAGATATTCCATGAGTGCTTTTACACTCGTTACATCTGTAAGGATCTTGGATCCAGCACCGATATTAAGATGTGATCCATACTCCAGGAATGCAGATGACAACGCGGCCAGCGCCATCATCGCGTCGAACTGTGGTATTGATGGGAATTCACTCTACAAGCTGGCGATCTGTCTTGAAGCCCTTGTATTGCGGGTTGGATCGGGAAGCGAATTATTTTCTTATTCCTTCACATATCTACCTCGATATCTGAGGCTTGGAGTAGAGATTAAGAATATACGTAGTTCAGTATGCCAGCTTGTGGACGATCTCGTGCTATTGAAGGCTGCCAAATGTATTACTGCCTGAAGAGGTGGACGGTCGCTCTGTTCTATCTTATCTTATCTTATCGAGGTGGCACATGACCATGTGCTCAGCCTCACGCGATAGGGTTTGTAGGTTGTTGCGCGGCCTTGAGGCGAATCATCTCTAGGCTGCCATATTACCTTCTTGTCCTCCATATCTCGCTGTCAATTCCTGCAAGCTTTAAGACAATATCAACCTTGTGCTGACAAGAGAGAACCTCTCTAAGCATTCCACCTTGATACATCAAATCAGTCACGGACTTTACACGATGTGCGGCAGCGACATCTTCCTCGGCTTCATCGCCATCCTCTTCCCAGTAAGTATTTTGGCCACAGAGTCTCATCCGAAGACTTTTCAATTAGCTGACACTCGCCGCAGCCATTGGCAGTGTGGGTGAAGAGAGGTATCTGCAGCGCGGACAGCTTCATAAACATTGCACTGTGCTGTACGTCTACCAAGCCCGCATCGCGGCACAGCAGCGCAATTGACTCTTGACAGGTCTCGGTTTTCTCCCTGGACTGATCCACGCTCTCTATATCATAGCCGTCACACCAGATCCTACCTACGAAGGATTGCCGCAGGATGCTGAGGGCGGACGGGTTACATATTACTTCGTGCAAGGGCAGCCTTCATCTGGACGCAGACAGAGTCAATCCGGACGGCAAAGAGCGCAAGGATACGGGACCGTCAACAGTACCCCCAGCTCGCAGTTTCCAATCAGCCAGGATTCTGGCTTCATCCAGCCTCCCCAAGACGGACCGAGTAACATTGAGAACCCACCATCGTACCAGCAAGCTATCAAGGGTGATCACAAGATACAGAAGCCTTGAAGTAAGATGATACAACTATCAAGAGACCTCCAAAAGCCGATTGGCAGGGATAAATGTACTTGAGCGCAAGATAGCAATCAACTGCAACCTATCAAGACTTGCTGATCTTCACCCGTGCTACGTGCTTTGTGCTTCCTCGCCAGATTTATGACAGGACATGACTCACGAAGCCAGTGACGCACACGCCAGCAACACGGCTACCAGCTTTCAGAGTGATGTGAATATAAATTGCGTTCTGCTAGGGAGCTATTTCAAGATCTCAGCCCAGGTACTCACCTTGTCCTGGAAAACGAGAGCTTGGAATGAAATCAAAGCCGCTACTGTTAAGCATTATGGTAGCCGTCGACGCGTAGGGAATCATCTTCGCTCATGATGCTGGCAATAAGAATACGGACGATGACTCATGCCTGCAGTGAATAGTGGCTGTCGAATCAGGACAGATGGACTGTCATTGTCATTGCGAACCATTTGCCAGGTTGATCCGCAGTTAGTATTGCTATGGCAGAAGTGACGCTCACTGTCTTGTTGTTCTATGATTTATCTCAGCTATTCTCGTCTCATTTATGTTAGAGGAATCTTTCATCACAAGACTTTTGACGGGTTAACCCTTTGTCTGTCTGCGTCCTTGAGTGAAACGTTGAGCAAAACTCTTCTTACGACTGCAGGGCTAAGTTTTCGTCATCTGAAATGGACTTGAAGGAGCTGGGCGTTTGAATGATCCGAACAGCCGCAACACTACAAAGTTCTAGGTTTTCTAAATGTTCACACCAAGTTGGCATGACGGAGGTTACAGTTCAAGAGCAGCTATCCGGTCGTGCCTTCGGCAGATGTTCTAACCTTTGACCATCTGCTACTAATCGGTTCTCACGCGTGCTTGCCAACTCGCTCTCACGTAAGACGCTTCGTCATTAATCGTCGCCGAGTAAAATCAAGGGATTGTTAGAGGGTATGGTTGTGCTTTTGTGGAACTTGTAGATTCAACAAGCTACTCTAAGCAGTAGCTCTAGTTCATCATTGTGTAGTTAATTCATTCAACATCAGTCTTTACATAGTATTGCCGGCGTATAACGAGGCACTTCATAAGAATCGTAGAGTACCTAGCAATATTTAAATCATATTGGGAAGTGATATAAGGCTGGAATTCCGGATCTGCCGGATACTGCATCGCATTTACAACAAATCGTCAATTGATAAAATAAGGGATCGCAAGAAACGCCAAGATTCAAGGCAACAGACGACGACGGGTATGCCCAGCCAATCATATCTATGCAACCGTCCAGGGCAACAATCTTTTGCGACAATCTAAAAGAACCTTTGACTTGATCAGCATAGATCTCAATCACTCTTCCTACTTGCGCTCCAGCCTACGTTACCCGTCAAGCAGTCTACTTCTTCTCAGCAAACCGCCCTCGCAACAATGTCTCAAGACACGCAACTGTACGAAGATGGTTTTACCATCACCCAGGTTATTGATGGTAAATATGACCGTGTCATGCGTGTCCACGGCACAAGCAGCGACAACCAGACATCCATCACCCTCGACTTGAACAGTGAACTGTACCCACTGCAGACTGGCGAACAGATCACATTGCTTCTAGCAACCACATTGAATCTCGATGGCACAAAAGACGAAGGAAAAGGATGGAGGGAAAAGGCTGGCGAGACTACATTGGCGGACCTTTACGACTACGTGTGCTTTGGCAAGATGTACAGGTTCGAGGCAGGAGAGGGGCAGAACATGTGAGTGATCCCGATAGTAGCAACGTCGACATTGAAAGAGAGACTAACCGGTATGGATAAACAGTAAGGTCTACATTTCCTTTGGTGGCCTCCTTCTCTGCCTCGACGGCCCTTATAAGAAGCTTTCGCCCTTGCGAATCGACAACGTGTACATGTTGCTTAAGCGATAAACGAATTGAAATGCTTGGCACAGGCTGGAAAGAAATCGAGTTAGCGAGGCGTTGGTGGCATTGTTCAGCTACAGAACTGCAATAGGGTATCCAAAAAAAAAAAGAGTATATGTTTGACCGCGTGTGATAGTCACTGCTTAAGGTGTCGGAAACTCCAACCTGCGGTGCAACCTCGAAACTATCTCAATGTAGCCTTCGTCAGCATGAGTGAGGATGCCATGCCTAATGAAGAAATCGAGCAACACAAGTGCGCAGTTCGGCTTGAATTCGCCATTACGCATTGCTTCCTTGACCTCGCCAATGTTCTTCAACTCGAATCCCTCCACTTCATCGTCATTTGGCTTTGGCACCACATCCTTGGCGAGCTCCAAGTCGTAGACATATTGACATTCGGGTTGCAGAAGCCTTGTCTCGCCTCCAGCTCGGCTATCGCGAATGTGGAAGTAAGTTACCGTGCCCACTTGTTTGACGTCCTTGCGGACGATATCCTGAGGCAGCGATGCCTCCTCCTGTGCTTCGCGTATCAGGCATTCGAACGGGTTCTCGCCCGTTGCGATACCCCCTGCGACCGTGTTGTCCAGCATGCCTCCATACGTCTGCTTGCTCTTGGCCCTACGCGGCACCCATAGAAGCATTCCCTTGTCTGGACTTCCCTTTGTCTCTTTGAATGTGTACGCTGTCATGTGGACACCGTATGTGACGATGCCAAAGAGCGCGCTCGCTGCCCGCTCAACTGAGAACAGCAATTGTCCAGTTGGACCGTATACAGGATACAGCTCGTTCCTCCAACCACGCAAGACTTTGAAATGATCCGTCCCCTTCATGGCTTGGGTCACAGTTGCCATGGCTCTTGACCTTTCTTCTTCAGTCTTGCCTTCCACCAAGGTCAGGCTGCGGTCATCTTCGTCCAGATCCCAGTCAGGAAGGCCCTTGAACAACGCTGCCACTGATGGCAGCAGGTAGCCCAGCTCTGCCTCAGGGAACTCCTTCACGTACAGAGCGTAGTAGGTGTTGATGTGCGCAAGGTATAGCTTGGGGTCTGAGGTGTAATACGGGAAGTTATCGCACTCGTTAAGGAGGTCGAGATTACTCTTTGGTCCAGAAGAAATTGGTTTGGGTTCCAGACTGGCCATATCTGGCACTGGCCGTTTGGATTGCGAGGGTCTCTTTGCCTCGCTGGGGCCGTCATCTTCATCGTCGTCAGGATTCATACTGCTATGGCGAACTGGCCATGAAGGCAGACTCGGAAGCTCTTTGGGGAGCAATTCCCTCATTTTGGACGTGAATTCTTCCATGCTGATTAGACCTGGAAGATGTCAACAACAGTCCTGAAGATTGACAGTATCCGAATGCAACGCGATGGTGTCTGTCGAACCAATGTAGGAGTGAGACACCCAGCTGCAGACTAGGCCTGGGGCTTCCGGCAAGCCTGCAGTGTTCCTGAATCTAGGCCACGAGGGAATGCCCCACAGGTTTCGGAAGCTGCCCTGCCTACCATACCCTGCTTGCCGACATAGAACAGCAGGTGGCCCGCAGAAACCCGGAAGAGAGAAAGTGTGACGTCGACTTGATGGCTCAGGCTGACTACCCACTATGCAGCACCCACTTTTCGCAAATTCAATCGCAATCTTCGCGCATAACCAAGAGAGGGGATCTCCTGCAAGGTTGCCTGTGAAGTGTCTTGCGAACGACACTGCGTACCTTCATTGAGTGTACAGCATCAGAGACGGAATGTTCGGCCTCATTATTTCAGGGCGACCGGTCGACGCACAGCCTCAAGCCATCACAGAGACACAATATGCGTTCAGGATACCGCCGACTCCCACATTCAATCACATCGTAATCTTCATTCTTCCTGGAACTCAATTGCCATCTGGAACTGCAGCCACGGTCTATGTGCAGATCCCGCCTGCCCAGGACTTTAAGCTGTTAGGAGCCATCGGTCCTGGGAAGGAGAGCGCCATCTTCAAGGTGTCCGGTTTGAAGTCGGGAAGCCTTGCTGATGGCACTGGCGATGCGGACATGATGTCGGATGACATTGCAACTAACGCTGACAGTTCTGCTCCGGGCGATATTGCTGTGGGCATATCGATTGAACCGGCCGAGCTGGTTGATCAGCAATTAGCAACACTTAAGCAGTCCCTAGGTACTACTGCAAGCCCACATGGTCCTTCTACCACCATGGTGCGTGTAAACTCCACTTCAGGGGGTAGGGTCACTACGAAGGTCCTAGCGCAGCGAATCATTGGGAATGCTTTCAACTTCTTAGCCAGCTTTGGCAGTGATACGGTTCCCTTGAAAGCATTCCAGGACTGGTGGACAAAGTTTGAGAAGAAGGTAGAATTGGATCCTAGCTTTCTAGAACGTGAGCAACAAAGCTAAGGGACACCCATGCGCCCATCGCGGGAGTGGCAAGGTACATAACTGGTAGGCAAGAATTCTCAGGCATCTGTCCTCTATGTTGACGCTGCTCTGTCTCGAGGAGAAGGCATTTCCCATCACCTTCCCAGCTTTTTTGCAGCTCTCTGGCATTAGGATCAGCGGCTGCACTCTCCCCTCTTCTTTAGAAATTGGAGTTTTCAGACAGGTTGTGCCACTGCATGGCTTGTCCCAGTAGACAGCGTGTTAGCACTTCGTCCGCAAAATGGCATCTCACCCGCTGCGAACCTCTTCTCACTGCTCAAATCTCATGGAACGAAGGAAACTGCAGCATAAATCTAACGCTGGAATGAGAATTCGACTCTTCGTAAGTTCTATCAACTGCACAAGGTTCCCAAGCATGTGGCAAAGGAGATCCTCTCACACAAAAGGCATGCCAATTCCTGGAAGGATGCAGCACCAAAACCTGCCTCTCAGTTTTGAACTCTCGAAGACTGGAGGGTTTGCTCTGATGGCGGCAGGCGGTTCACTGCATATACCCTCCATTCCGTTTCTTTCTAAACATTAGCCGCAAGTTTGGTAAGCTGTGGCCAGAAGCTTTGAATATTGGAGTCATGTGGAACTGTTCCTAAGATAAGCATTGTTGGGACTTTGGTATCTTCGCATGCTATGGAAGGCTGGGGTAATAGTCATTGAGTGGGGGTGAGAAGGCAGCAAGGACAACACAATATCGTAAAATGGTAGTGCTGCATTCAGTGCGGCGTCATGCCCTTCAGTTGTCTTGGATACGACTACAGGCAGTGGAAAGCCACAACCATATGTATACTGGTTCGAACAGTATTTCTCACGAACGTAGGTACTTTCCATATTCGAACAAGGGATACATCCGCGCCGCATGAAGAGAATCAAACCCGCACCATGCAGATAATCTGCGTGGTGTATCTTCCATATCGCTGCATTGCGCGACACATAAAAGAGAATCAGCCATCTCTGTCCTAATAAGCTTCCTCTCTACCTCTTCACTCCCCTCTCGTCTCTCTACGCTCAGTCACTTGTGTATTGTTTGTAACTGCTCTGTTCGCGTTCAGGCCCCGTCAACCCTGGCTTCTGTATCGCAGCATTGCCTCTCCTAATGCACTGGCTGCAAGACCCAGCAACGCTCTGTCAGCAAGTACTGGTATGGGTGGCTGTAGGAGCGATGTGGCTTGCACCGGTGAGCGCACTGCCGCAACAGCTCGTTGATCTTGGCGAAGCGCCAGCCTCACAGCTGCAGGCAGGAAAATGGTCAGTCACCGCAAATACAGGACAATATATAGAACATGAAGCATCTGGCAACATAATCATCATCATATCTAGCAGTACACATAGATCAAATGGCAACGTCGGCGGTACTGGGCACAGTCGAGCTCCTGGAACACGTTCTTTCCTCTCTCTCATTCTACGACCTTCACAAAGTCCAGCTTGTATGTCATGCATGGAACAACACCATCCGCCATAGTTTAGTTCTTCAGCGTATACTCTTCAACGAGCCTACTAGGAAGACTCACCATGACGACCGGTGCTATTGGGGAGACTTCGCCTCGAAGCCTTGTTTGGTGAATCCTGTTCTGCAGCGGACCCTACTTATACCACGGAAAGACTCGATCATTGACGAGACGGTTCTCGAAACGTTTGACCCAGCAGAGAGTGCCTATCCAAATGGCACGTATGAGAATCTTCTCGAAACTGAGCCAGACCCAGACGTACCAGTGAAGCTCATCCTCAAAGATGAGGAGGATCGGTCAATCTGGGAGTACAGCTGGAACGTAGAGAATGATATTCCCTTCGAGGAGAATAAAGAGTATAAGCGCGACACCAAATGGAAAAAGATGCTGATGTGCCGACCGCCTCTCTATGAAGCGCTAGTGCGCCCTAGGGACAACAGTGATGAATCGTGGGTCTTCAGGGAAGAGGAGGGCATCAAGATGGACCAGTTACTCTGGTCGATTAGTTACCTGGATGTCCTGCCACGAGACGAAGATGGCGTACTGGTGGCGGAGGAAGGGACTGAGATGGAGTTCGAGCTGTTGGTCCCTCTCCAAGACCGGTTCAAGGGTGGCAATGCGAAGGCATTATCGGGCCATTACAACCTGTTGAGGCCATGGAAAACAATCATTCGAGTCAGGATCGTTTGATGCCGGTGTGAACTCGCTATAGACCTCATGAGGTTTCCATTTTCGAATAGTCACCTTGGTTTAATGACTCATCTCAATGCTTTCGCTGGATTTCAGCATTGCACCAATGAAATATGAAGAATCCGAAGAATCCAAACATTTAGTATATGCAAGGGTAGTGAGGGTAGCTGCTACACCCGTGAAGTACAGATATGCTAGGAACCACGTCTCCACCAAAACACATAGCAACACCTTATGACGAGAAGGAATTGGCTCACGTTCTCGTCAGAAACTGAGGTCCGCCTCCGTACAGTATATTGTGCAAATCGATGGAATTATGATCTGATCAGAGTCACTGTGTCATTGCCACTCCCGAGTCCAATGTCTTGGCATAGACTTCGCGCTAGAAGCGTGGGATTCGTCGTGACCCAAACTTTTTCTCTCTTGCGACAAACAATCTTGGAAAATGTCTAGTCGGAAGCGCAACGAGTTCCTCGATGTCAGCGACAGCGACGAGGAAATTGATCGCGGCTATGACTCGGAGGATGTAGAAGAAAGCAGAGGAGCAATCGGCGGCCATGCGCAAAAGCGAAGAAAGATACAGCGAGATTCTGTCGAAGATTCATTCAGCGGGCTAAGTGATGAAGACGAGGACGATGAGCCACTCAACTCGAACGTACACAACGGGACAGTAGATTTGCATAGTGACGGCGATGAGGGGGCTGAAGAGGACGATGATGTAGAGGCTGGGCTCTCAAAATCAAGCAGGATTGGTTTGGACGCGACATCACTCAAACAGGCCGAACGTGCGCGAAAGGCCGCGAAACGATCTGGTGTTGTATACATATCGCGCGTGCCGCCGTTCATGAAGCCACACACACTCAAACACTTTCTATCCCCCTGCGCTCCAAAAGGCCTTGGTCGCATATTCTTGACTCCTGAAGACCACGAGACGTATTCCAGACGGAAAAAGAGTGGTGGTAACAAGAAAAAATCTTTCACAGATGGCTGGGTCGAGTTTGTGTCAAAGAAGGATGCGAAGGCAGCCGTGGATCTGCTGAATGGAGGTATCATTGGAGGGAAGAAAGGCAATTTCTACCACGACGACCTCTGGAACATGCGATATCTCAAAGGCTTCAAATGGAGCCATTTGACGGAGCAGATTGCGAACGAAAATGCAGAGAGAGCGGCAAGAATGAGAGAAGAAATTCGCAAGACAAGAAAAGAGAATATGGATTTCTTGCGGCAGGTGGAGATGGGCAAGAGAGCGGATACAGATGCTATGAAGCAAGCGAGACGAGAGGCGAAGGGCATCACCTCGAAAGGCAACATGTCAGCGAAAAACGGTCCCACCAGAGAGTTCAAACAGCGGCAGGTGAAGTCACTGCATGATTCCGAGGCATTGAATCAGAAAAGTTCGAGCATTTTGCAGAATATTTTCTAGAGCACTGCCGTGGGAGGGATGATCAATAGCTAGCTATAGCTAAGCGATTAGACCTGTAACGTTATGGGTAAGAGACGTCTTCCCAATCATACTTCAGCTGCCTCTGTGTAAAGTAGGAGCAACTTACAACCTCTGCCAACGTGAGTTTGACACGTCAATATTGAGCACCTGATGTAAAGATATGCCGCAATGATATTTTATGGGAATGGCCGTGCAGAAAGCACAACGCCAAGCTTTCTGCTTTGAAGCTTGTTCGATGACACACTTTTGGGCTGTGAATTAGTAAAGAGTATAGTTCTAATGAATCAATGGATAGGGCAGTGCGAGATTGGATTAACAACAATGACGGACCGCCGTCACCATCGATCAATGCCGATATTCTTGCCAAAAGATTGAACAAATCTTACACAATCCACGGTAACCTGCTGCTCCTACCTTCTTCAGCATTACAACAAGTAGAATTGGAAGACACGGTGGGTACAGATGGATGGGACCGAATTATCGAGGACCTTTACAAATGCATCTCCATACAACTGAAAATCACGCATATCGCTGTGAACCATCCAATACCACTGCACAGCAAGATTGGGAGCGGCGAAGACAATGTAATTCGCTCGCCCACGAACTTCCAGCCAGTCTTCGGTGACTTCGGACCAACTACGTGCAGCAGCCCACCAACACAGTCAGACTTAAGTACTGCTTTATGGGTGACTGCAAAGCAAAACGGTATTTACCAGACTTGGGCTCCCCGTTGGACCATGTTCTCTCGAGGCAATGTCAAGGAAAAGGCAAGGATTCTAAAGTTGCCTTCCGTTCAGCTAGCAATTGAACATGGACATAAAGATGGAAGAGGCTCTTCAGCAGTGGATCTGTATGCAGGGATAGGCTACTTTGCTTTCAGCTACGTGAAGGCTGGAGTTCAGAAAGTAATCTGCTGGGACTTGAATCCTTGGAGCTGTGAGGGTTTAACACGAGGGGCGAAGGCGAATAAATGGGTTGCCACTCGTTGTGAAGATGACGAGAATTCTCGTGTCGCCGCCGTGACAAGGGGCGCCCAGCTGATTGTCTTCAATGAATCGAATGGTGAAGCTTTGCGTTCGCTGCTTGCCATGAGACATCGAATACCGCCTGTGAGGCACGTCAATTGTGGCCTGCTACCATCATCGGCTCAAAGCTGGAGAACTGCAGTGCAGGCTCTTGACCCAGAGCTGGGCGGGTGGATGCACATTCACGAGAATTTTGCCTCGAGTGAGATCGAACAGCGATCTGAGGAGGTACGGCAAGCAATCCAAAGTCTGGCTGATACACTTTTGGGCCACCGACAAGTCACGTTAGAACACATCGAGCGCGTCAAAACATACGCACCAGGCGTCTGGCATTGTGTCCTAGACATACACGTCATGTCCTAGTGTACAGTCTAAATACTGTGTGTACCAAGGCTCCTCACCAACTACTGTCATCATCCTCGCCATCTCACATCCATCATTCGTACCAGCCTGCATTGATAAATGTTTTGCAGCCGCAATCCACTAGAACAACAAATTAATAAGCCGGAGGTACGCACTGCACATGCTTGATTCGCCTATCACCCATTTCCCAACGGACAGCCCATCCGAATTTGCTTTTCACGCCGTTAAAGACACGTCTTGAAGAGTGCAGACCCTGTGGTTTTGAAATCGCATGACGACGCTCGAAGAATCTTGAGTGGCCCATCTGAATGGCCCGCTGCAATTGTATCACCAATGCGTAGGGTTGGTATCTTGCAGTCTAGCCTCCGCGACGGAACTTCTTTGGAATGTTGTACTCGACGATTGACATTCTGTCCATCTTCTCCTGTGCCTCTTGTGCGTCCTCCATTGCCTCGTGCATTTTGAAATGCTCAATGTCTTCTGGATGAACCAAGTCCTCTTCCTTCACATCTGGCCCACTGTGGTACTTCTCGAAATGATGTATCTCATACTCATACTCGTCATCCCCATGGTGTCCAGGTCCGTATCCAAAATCTGGCAGTTTGATACCCTGCCCATCGCTAATGATGTACTCTGCAAAAGACACTCTACCATCCTTGTCGTGGTCATACAAATCAATGATCTTCTTTGCTGCTGCTTGCTTGTCTGCATTTGAGATGTGCTTTGTCGACTGATCTTTCAAGCCATAAGTCTTGAGAATATCTTCAGGTGTCCAGAACCCGCTATCGTCATAATCGTGTAGTTTGAAAAACGAACCCGCGTCAAAGCTACTCATGTGATGCTCCTCTGTACATTTGAGTCAGCACTGATCCTTCGAAGTCTGCTCATTGAACGAACAATTTACATACCAGCCATATGGCGGGTTGCCCAGTCTGCGGTCTGGTCTACGATGGGTTGTTGAGCATTGTTGCGGCCATGGTCGCCATGCGCCAGCGCATGGCATACAATGCCCAAGACCATAGCGAAGCCAGCTTGAGTTCTCATGGCGACTGAGAAAGGAGCGTGACTGTTGAAATGAACGGAAAGGAAATTGACCAAGCTAATGCCTCTAGACACGAAAATGAATCGAATCTACAAACAGATCGACTCTGCTCGTTTAGGGGTGCAGACTGGCAGAAATTGCTACCCGGATAGGCGGTGAAGTCAATCGCGGCCTTGAGAAATCGCCGATAAGATAACGGCTTTGACCAGGAAACCTTAGGCAGCACTAACAGGGCGCTGCTTAGGAAAGGAAACCAGCCATTCATCATCCCTAAGTTGAAGGACATGGCCAATTGCATTAGGAGATTCGGTGGTTTCGGTTTGGAACCATCTGACGATACGATTCCTGCTGGCGGCTGTAGAATCGAAGAATGAACGGAATACTCAGCCGTCTACAACTAGCGTCCTTCGCATCACCATATGTGGGTTCTACATACTGGTCTTGTCAAACATGGCTGCCGTAATTGTGCCTCTGCCGTGCACAGTCGTGCTTCACGATGACAATGTGTCTGACAAACCCGTCTTGTGTGGCTCAAAGCTACTTACGGAAGGCCGTGTTGGAAGGTTATCAGTAAAGGGTGCAACACCGCTTGTAGTGGTTGCAGACGCCCAAGCTGCTGGTCCAAATGAAATCTCCCTGCACGTCTCCCTTGGCCAACGCTTCGGCTTGGAACATCGAACGACTGCAACTCTACAGCCCATTGAAGATGCCTCTACTGTCACTGCCGCTCATGTGGAAATGTCATTCAAGGACCAACACCTGTCGCGCGCCGATATTTGGAGACTCATGCGCCAGCTTGATCGCAGCGCGCTCTACAAGGGTCAAGAAGTCAGCTATCTTGGCTCCCCTGTTGCCACAGTCGAAGCAATATATATCTCTGGTGGCCTTGTTCACTCTGGCATCGTGTCGCAGGCTCAGTCAAAGCCGATCTTCCGCAGTGCTAGCGCTAGATTCACAATTCTCATTCAGATTTCCAAAGAGATGCTAGAACAGTGGCGATCCGGCTACCTGATGTATGAGCTGCTCATTGATGGATTTTTGGCCGAGCTTTTCGATCGGTGGGAGGCCGGAAAGACCAAACACCGGCTCAGGATCATTCTTTTCGGTCGATATAATGCGCCTGACGATAAATCCATATACCCTGGAGAACGCGATTTCTATCAAGTCCTAAGCGCTGAGGCATCAGTAGCGCAAGGATCCTCCGCTATCCGGCAACTAAAACAGATTTTCAACAGCTCAGCTCTCCCACGTCAAGTATCACTTGCTGCAGACGGAAACTTAGCGGAAGCCTTCCAGCTCGCAGCTAGAGACTTCATGGATGAAAGTGACGATGTTCATCTGAACAGTACTGGCTCATCCATCATCGCTATCACGGCTGGATCTGGTCTGTTTAGCGCCAGTTATAACCTGCTGAAACGAACGACACATATGCTTATGGGAAACAGTATTGGTGTCGACTTGGTATCCTTAGCCAATAAACCCTTACATCCTGTGCCGTTGTTTCGATACGAACAAGATGGGCAGTACAAGTACGCTTTACCTCATTGGCTCGATATCTCCTACTGGAATGGCCGTGATGGCGATGCTGCTGGACTATCACTACCGACCACTGCGATTCGCTCGATCCCTGTTGCGCTAGCGAAGCTTAGAACTGGCCATACTGCGACTGTTGCAGATTCAGTGCTTGGAAAGATATCTACATTTGATGCACAATTACTCCATGGTGTGTCAGAGCGGTCTCGAAAAGCCACGTTTATAGATGAAGTACAAACGCCTGGTGAAAGCTCAGAAGACCGAGCGAAGCTGCCACAGATTGAACATCTTCAGAAGAGTACGCTTGGCAACGTTTTACATGCTGGTATTCAATCACCCAAAAAGGATAATTCCGGTGAAGTCGCGCTGCCCTCAACACAAGATAACAATGTCCACTCTCGCAAGGAGAGAGTTTCCCATCCTCTTCTTAAAACCAGAAACATCAGTCTGGGTCCTCGTGGCCTTGCTCTCGATCGAGGTACAGCGAGTTTGACGGTTTCGTCAGCATATGCAGGGCAGGAGAAGGACCACCCCCAGACCCCAAGAATGGAATCATCTGCAGGTTTAGCTAAGCACATCAGGGCTTCACTTGCGAGGAAACCATCTCAGCAGAGTCTCATTTCACAGCCTTCGCCGTCAATTCCACCCACTAGACCAATTGATATCAAGAACCACCCCGACAGTCGCTCGACAGATCTTGAGAGTCTCACAACACTTCATGAAGATGGTAACGAAGGTGATTCACGTGGGCACGATGACAAGTCGACAGAACCGTTGTCAGCAACACCGAAGGCGGTAACTGAGCTGGCCCGTTCAGTGACGACTGATTCTATCACGAGCGTGCAACAACAGATGGCGCCATGGGTGACCCTGCTCAATCCTAGCAATCCTCGTCGCGATAACATGCGGATCGCTAGTCAGTATCGTAAGTGGCAGCATGTTTTTCCGAAAGCTATCAAGTCCGGAGCTTTCAAATGGGCTTCTATGTGCTCGCCCGCTATGCTTCCTATGACGACAGAGTATAAGCCTTCACAATCAGAGCTTGACAAAGACTACCGTGTACGAAAGCGGCGCATACTTCACACATCCATGCAAGGCTCTGTACAATCTACAGGCGAATTAATGGACGAGCTCGTAAGTCTTAGGCTGGTGAGAGGCTTCCAGATCGTGATTGAGAGACCCGGGGAAGATGCCACTAAATCACCGCAAGGGAACCATCGTGTGCTCCTTGCCAAAGGCAACAGATATCATGAAATACAACGCCTTGACCAACATGCAGTAGAGGTCTCAGAGTTCGATTTGAAGGTTGAAGGTGCCGAAGGCTGGACACCCAACATGATATCACATTACCGACCACTCATGCAACCGGAACTCTGTCAGATTTCGAAGAGAGTCGAAATCGATCTTCTGCCACGACCAAGGTATCTAGATTGGGATGTTGTTGACCATTCTGCGCTGAATCCTAATGTCGGTAAGGGAATCGCTGTTATATCGAAGATGAGAATAGTACTTATACCTGCCGAATTCCCTCGCCATGACCCGGCTCACACACGCCACAAAGACCTTACTGATGATGAGCGACGAATTGAAGGTATACAACGGTTGACTCAATTTTGGCAGAGGCATCAGGTCTTCCCAACTACGGAGAAAGTACATCATGCATCACTCGCGCGACCTAAAACCTCGAAAGCTCCTGTCAACAGGGACCCTAATCCACTCGCAATTGAGTATGAGACTCGTGACCCTAGCGCTGTGGTACAGGCTCATGGCCCAGCCTTGCTTCGTGTATCTAGCTCGGCATTATTCATAGATTCCGACATGTATCACAGCAGCAATTATGATGTCACAAAGCTCGTGCGGCATATGCAGCAACCTCCACCTTCTGGAGTTGAGGTCAAAGACCGACGATGGTTTACGAGAATACATTTGAAGTGCTTCCGTGGTGATGAGATGACAAATTGGCTTCTCCGTGTTTTCAAGGACCTCACGTATCGCGACGATGCTGTAGCACTTGGTAACGACCTCGTGAAACGCGGCATATTCACACATGTGCGTCACAAGCATGACTTTGAAGATGGAAACTATTTCTACCAGATTGCAAGCGCTCATCGTATCACCGAATATCCTGATACGTCGAACTTCTTTGGGAAAATGACAGGTCGCTCGGTGCCGCCAACTCCGACATCAGAGGCAAGGCGTTCCCCAGATACTCGTCCCTTTCGTGGTGATTCTGAAGAGTCCTCTCGTACGGACTCGTCAGAGGCTTGTGAAAAGAAGACGATGTTCTTGACCGGTGTGCTACATTATAACGCAGATGAGCGTGGTGCCTCGAAAGAACCGGAAGTTATCAATGTGCATTACGACAGGATTCACAATCCCGAAAATTGCTATCATATCCAGCTAGATTGGATGGAGACGACCGCGAAGCTCATTCGTGAGTCCATCGCTCGATGGGCATCGCTTGTAGAGAGCCACGGCTTGAGACTTGTTCAGGTCCCTGTAGCCGAGGCCACAAAGCTACATCACCGACATGCATTCGATCAACCATTCCTCTTAAAACTCGCAAAACGGCCTCCGGCGAAGGTCCTCGCAACGCCAACTCTGGATGCTCAGTCATTCTCACCTCGTCATGCTGAGGACAACCATGCCTACCACAAAGCCTTACTGAGGAAGTTCGACTTCGTCCTTGACTTTGAGGCCTCTGGTGAGTTTGAAAGTTCCTTGAAAGTCGTTTACTCGTGGGGTAAACCTGAATATACCATGACTCAATTCGTACATCGTTCTGGTCTACTCTTAGCTCAAGTGGCTAACAACGATACTGCGGATTTCCTTCTCCTGCCCAATCGTCTAGCCGTTGTTAGAGCACCTACATCCTCCAGACTTCGTGAAGGGATCTCGGCTGCACCCTCAAAATCTCGCGAATTGGTTGCCAGCTTGGAGATAGTCAAAGCTCTCACATCATTCTGCCACGACTCAGAGTCTTTGTCTTCATTCTATGAAGGAGCTAGTAAACCACGTCTTTCGATTGTCAGTCCGCTTTCAAATGCCTCCTCCAAGGACCTCGACGTTCCACCAATGCAGCTGCCTCCCCACATCTTGCATCGCCTCCATACTTCTGGTGGCTCTTACCTCAATGGTTCTTCCCATTAGCGTGTTTTTCCCATTTCTTGATTTGTTTCAGAAAGGGTCCAGAATTCTCTGTCGAATGCTCAACACCAAGACACTTCACTGTTCGGAAAGGCTGCATCGCCTCTTTTACTATTAGACCTGGTGCTTAACACAATACGCCTCGACCGTTCAGAAGTATTATCTCATTGCCCGCCCTACCTCTTGTGGTTAGGAATCAACAAATACTAGAGGCGAGGTCGACGAGCTTGAGATTTTATGAGCAACATCGTTCCATGATGGGATTCTCTAGAAGGAAGAAAGAAAAAACTCTAAAACAAAAGCCTCGACTCCCTTTCAAAGCCATCAGACTACATTAGATGGCAATCCCCTAAGCGACCCTTCAATATGACATTATTCCATTTCTACGACAGAGATAGATGAAGGCGCAGTAAGCCAGAGTGGTCGAAGTCCAGCCGATGCTTCAATAGACACCATTGCCTGGGGCAAATAGTCGAACAGGAGCCTCTCCAAGATGGTCAACTGTCTGCACATACGACGCCAGAGCGTACCAAGAATAATTATCTGGATTGATGACTGGACGTTGCCATTGGCCGTCACGAAGTGCGGCCATTTCGCGGCATTGATATGCCTTCGTTGCGTAGATCTTCTGACCTGTGAAAGAGGGATACTTGTCCAATCATGTTAGGATCACTTTTTTCCAATGATCGACTCCGTCTTTGATGTATGTGGTCTTAGCTTACCTGGAGATATCGAACGTTTGGCCCTCTGTTGTCGGTTGGATATGTCCCAACCTTTGGGTTGAGCAGGAGCGCTGTGATCCAGTGTCTCGCACGGTTGTCATATTTGGAAACGTCGTGATTGCGTGGTGGTGGCTGTGCTAAACCTTGTTTAACAATGTCGTCCAGCTTTCCAAAGTCGAACCATCTTGTACAGCTAGACGTAGAGTTAATTGATCATGACCGCTTGAGAGGAAAAGTATCTAGTGCTTACAACATCATCCCAACCTTCCCATTGTTATAATCCGGCACTACCACGATAGGGTCTGGGTTGGTTGGCGCACTGCATGCTTCTTTATATTGTCCGTCCATGGACTCATCACCACAGTAGATATCGGTGGTAGCGGCCGAAAGCCACCAGCCGTTGCTGAATCCGTACGCATTCCGAAAGTTCTTGCCAATGCCGGCTCTAGCATTGAAGAGCTTGATATCCGCAGGGGCGCCGAAGAAGTCGACTGCATTCGCAGAGTTGTAGAAGTCACTTCCCGGGCCAAAGAAGCCACCATCGAAGTAGTAGTTGCCATCTGCGCCTAAGATCTTGTGGGCTTCCTTCAAACCATCTAGAATAGCTGTCTGCTGGTTGTTGCTGCAGCTATGGAAGGATAGTCTGTACTGGACATTGAAAGTCTGCGCACTGACTAGTGGTAGAATGGCAGCAACGGCCGAGAAAATGAGTGTTGAAAACATTGTTGGAGGAACTTGTACTCGCACTTTTTGCACTGTGGACTGACCTGGTGATAATACTCCATTCGGCTGGACTCGTAAGAGTTCATATAGCCCTCTGATCATGCATCAATCAACTCCAGATCAGTCATGAATCCAATCTTAGGATACTCTATGTTGTGAATGCCATGTTTGGTCGCATTGGGGTATGTTGGGTTTGCTGCAATAATCACAGTGCAGATCGTATTCACACATGGTGTTGTTGTAATAGTTGGTGGACAGTCCAACCGCAGTATTTCTGACTTTTACATGTCAAAGTCCCCAAGTTTGACGCTTCGAAGGGTGGTGTGTCGAGCTACAGGAAAGGAAATGCACACCCAAGAATAACGCTGCTCAATATGCAAAGTCGAATCTTAAAGGCCGAAGCGTGCTGTATTTATGCAAATCACTGTAGGCCCAATTCATCCATCAGCTGGTGTTTTCTCGTTGCAGATTCTGGGGTGCGCCCGCGATTCCAGTTGTCCATTCAACTCTCTTCTAAGACGCCACCAACGACTGTCTTGGGCCAGATTTTGGCCACTGTAACTGCTAAGCGTTTTAAGGCATTCCTTTGCCCAGGTTGGAGAAGGCCGATCCACCAAAACAGGAAGAGCCAAAGTATATGCCACTAACATGGCAGTGTTCGATGCAAAACTACATTGATTATACATGAGTACAGGAAGCGAGACACGAACACGAGTTACATGTTGTTGTTACCATGAAGGAGCAGATTTGCATACAAATTGGCAGGTCGCCAACATGAGCTTCAAAGTGGCTAAACACAGTGTTGGTGTGAATGCCAACTGTCACGAACGACATTACAGAAATGACCATGGCAGTACATCAGCTAAGATGGATGAAAGGAGAGGCAGATATGTATAAATCCGTAGAGAACTCAGACAGGATCAGTCTCCCATCACAGACAACAGAACCAGCAACGTAAGAAAATGATCATGTCTGGACACTACTCAGTCACCGCCCTCTGCGCTCTACTACTCACCACCGCAGCGTATGCCCTGCCACAGGCAACTACCACCGGCGTAGCTCAGCCTTCGCCTTCCGCCGATGGCAATGCATCCACCAATGCTTGGGTAGTCCTCAATGGCTTCGAAGGGTGCTCGCCTATACAGAGCAGCTTCATTAGGAGTTCATTCGACGAGATGAACAACAAACTCATGGCTGGCGAATTCACACACGGACAAGAAGCTGAATTGAAGTACAAACAGATCGACTGGCAAAGCGCCGCAGCTGTACAATTCTTCGGCCCAGGATGTAAGTGCACAACAAGCTCATGATCGGATCGAAAAGCCTCTAATGTATCTCTATTCAGATAAGCTTGACTCTGCCAGACGCAATGGTATATATGAAAACCTCAATACTCTTACCCAGTTCTCAAGGGGCTGGCTCATCGGCCGGTACATTGTAAGTTCCCTTACTCGCGAGCTTGTCTTAATGTCACTGACAGCTTTGGAGCACGTGCGTTGTGATGACCCCAAGCTGAAGTGCCCATGCGAAGATGAAGATGGAGGGCTTGCATATACCTCTCACGTTCGAGACCAGTACTTCGACCACATCAACTTCTGCCCTAGTTTTTTCCGGTTGCCTAAGCTGGATGACGCTATGAATGCCGCAGCCAACGATGCAATACTGCGCGACAAGCTGGATGAATATCGAAACCGTGCTCAGACTATGGCACATGAACTCTTGCACGTTTCGTGGGTCGGTAAACTCGTTGGCTCCCTCTATTACGAACCAGGCTGGATGTATGACCAGTTCATAAGAGTACCGGGCGCAGGTATCGGTTTTGCTGCGTATCGGTCTATCGACACCAAATTTCTGGCCCTTAGCGACGTTTCTTTGGAGAATAGCGCGATCAACAACAACCAGAACTACGCTCATTATGCAATGGCACAGTACGTCATCAAAAACAAAGGCTTCTTCCCAAGTGCTAGCGTTTGGCACAGTGGCGACAGTCCACCTAGGCCACCACTTGTAGTTGACACGATACCGGACGGTACACAATACAACGACATCTTCAAGCTGGCTGCAAATGGTGATCTAAGGCCATCTGGTTGCGTCCCAGCTCAATCAGCCAGCTCTTCAGTACCAGCGAGCTCGAGCGCGCCTACTGCAGCATCATCATCAGCTGCCGCGGCTGGGACGACATCTGCAGCGACGTCTCCCGCGCCATCTGCCTGAGCTTTGCGATCAACTGCGGTTTGTCGAACTCGTACGGAGTAATGGCAGTGGACTGTCCGTATGGAAATTTATATTTGGTCAATTAACGGGAGTGTTATGAAGTTGTAGATGCTAGGCTGACGCGTTTAATCAATTGCTTTGGGTTCAAACTACGATAGTCCTCATATTCCTTAGGCCGTGATGAACGAAGTTGGGTTTCAGATACTCCAGATATGTTAAGTCCGATTACCGCCGAAGCGGAACGGGCTCCCCCAAGCGACAAGCGGGGGCTACCACGCTTTTCCCAAAAAAAAAAAAGTCACTCTATCATGTCGACTTTTTTCATGCTATCGAAGTAAAGATATATCGTCATGAAACAGTTTTGTTGTTCTCTTTGATTCCTCCATACCTCATTGTAAGCGTACAATGGCCGACGACGGCCTGTTGCTTAACTTTGAGCTGCCTCCTGACGCATATCAAGCGCCGAGGAAATTCAAAGGAGGTAGCTGGAAAGACCGCCTCACTGCAAGAAAGAGCCAGGAATACGGCCGAAGAAAAGCCTCTGAGAGGAAAGAAGGAACCCGCACGCCAAACTATGGCGACGTTGTCAGTGAAGATGAGGTCACACAACCTCGCGCCAAAAGAGCGAAGATAAGTAGTGAAGAAGACCTTCCCGCTCGGAAGGAAGTGTCGCATTCTGCACCGAAAAGGACTGGCACTGCACGCGAGACCCAAAGGTTGCCCAAATTGACCAATGGAGAAGTGATTTCGAGTTTGTTCACTTACAACCCTTCCTCGGGGGCTGCAACGGACCCACAGAAAGTTACTACAGAGGATGATGCGCCTGTTGAACCTACCAACGCACCTTTGGATGATCCCGCCCTCGCGTCCTTTACAGAAATTGGCTTGTCCCCGTCGATTGCAAACCACTTGCTGAGAAAATTGGGAATCAAGGCACCAACAGCCATCCAGCGCAAAACAATCGAACAACTATGTCGAGAGGACACGGACGCCTTTGTCCAAGCGCAAACGGGCTCTGGCAAAACACTCGCATACCTGTTACCGATCGTGCAGCGCATCACCGACATTAGCAGACAGATGAAGGCAGCGGGCCAAGACTTCACAAGAGATAGCGGCCTGTTTGCGATCGTGCTAGCCCCAACTCGCGAGCTGAGCAAACAGATCGAGACCGTACTGGAAGGGTTGTTGAGTTGCTGCCATTGGATAGTTGGAGGAATTGTCATCGGTGGCGAGAAGAAGAAGAGTGAAAAAGCGAGGCTGAGGAAAGGCTTGAACATATTGGTGGCCACCCCCGGAAGACTTGCGGACCATGTGAACAACACGGAAGTACTCGATATCAGTAGAGTACGATGGCTCGTGCTTGATGAAGGTGATCGACTGATGGAACTCGGCTTTGAGCAAGACATACAGAAGATTGTCTCTAACCTCAATTTGAGGAGTAGAAAGACTATGGACGCACCTATCCCTGGCCTTCCTGCGACCCGATCAACTGTGCTGTGTTCCGCAACCATCAAATCGGACGTTGAAAAACTACGCGGGATTGCTTTGAAGAATGCTGTCTCTATCTCTATCGATGCTAAGGACAGCCTCGGTGCCGATACTGCGCATGAAGAACTGGTCTTCTCGGCTCCTGCTCAGCTCAGGCAGAGCTATGCTATTGTCCCAGCGAAACAAAGATTAGTGACATTAGTTGCCGTTCTGAAACAAGCGTTCCGAAGGAAAGGCAGCGTGATGAAATGTGTCGTCTTCATGAGCTGCGCAGATGTGGTTGATTTCCATTTCGACATCCTCAGCTCGCAAGAAACGTCTCGGGACCGACCCCAGGCAGATAGTACAGATGACAGCCTTCGACCCACAAAGCTCAGCCGGACCGACAAGATTCCACAAGGCCAAACCATTTCAGAGGCGCGTACACAGGCTCCAGCAAACGCAATCATGAGCAAGGAGAATCGCGTTGAGATGTTCAGGCTCCACGGTTCACTACAACAGGCAACGCGAACGAGCACACTGAAAGCTTTCACGAAATGTTTGGAACCCTCGATCATGATCTGTACGGATGTAGCGGCTCGAGGACTCGATCTACCGAATGTTGATTTCGTCATTGAGTACGACCCTCCGTTCAGCAAAGAGGATCACCTCCATAGGATCGGACGTACTGCAAGAGCTGGCAAAGATGGACGAGCAATGATCTTTCTGCAGCCAGGATCTGAGGAAGGCTACGTTGAGATTCTCAAGGAAGGACGTCCACGCAACCTGACGTCACACAATGCTGAAGAGCTGTTACGGAAGGCCTTCGCAGCTGGTGCCAACGGAGCAACCGAGGGCAAGTCTTGGGAAGACGCTGCGACTGACTTGCAGCTCGAAGTAGAGAGGTGGGCTTTGGAAAGTCCGAAGCATCTGGAGCAGGCCCGACGCGCCTACCAAAGCCATATACGAGCATATGCTACGCATGTTGCTGCAGAAAGAGGGATATTCGACATGAAGCAGCTGCATCTGGGGCATCTTGCCAAAGCTTTTGCACTTCGCGACAAGCCTGGCAGCATCCGCGTACCGGGCCTGCGACCCGATGCTAATGATGGCAAGAAGACGAAGGACGCTCGTAAGGCTAAGGCTGGCATGTCCGCCGCCGCCGCTTCAGGTGGCAACAACAAGAGGCATTCTTCCGGGAACGACAACGATTTCGACACGGGTGCGGTAGACGAACGAGCGAACAGGCGAAAGATGATGAACATGACGAAAGGCTTGGGAGGCGCTTCAGAATTCAATCTTGGGTAAGCAATGTCAAATGCGTACAGTTGCTCGACCTGCTTTGCCTAGGATGTTATCCGGAAACCCTCTTAGATTTAGCCCCAGAGTTTGCAGGTAGATAGGGTCGGTCGAGGTGCCACGGTAGCAATCGCGGACATTTCGATTCCAGCTCGTAGCGTTGACCCGAGTGCCCGGTCTGAGTAAATTTGAATCATTACTTTCAGTAGATATCCCAAAGTGAGACCTTCCCATCTTTACTGCCTACGGCGATCCAATGCGTCATTCGAGTCTTCTCTTCTCGTTGTTGTGCCACGGTCAACTGCCGCTTGGTCACCGCGCCGACTGCATCACCTTGATCGTGCCCATCCGGGTGCAGTATGTCAGCAAACGCAACGGCATAGCACCCCTCCTTATGCCACTTGAGGACGGCCAACTCGTTCAAGCTAGTGACGCTATAGACCCTGACCTTCCCATCCCACCCGGCGGTGGCGAAGATGTGGCCATCCCGGCGTAGATGTAGAGACTGTTGCCCGGCGTGCCTGGTCTGCATTGCCTTCTCCACCGTGTCGCCATAGGGGTTGAGCGGGTGCCTGGCTATGATGGCATCGGCGGAGGAGGTGAACCAGACATCTCTGTCACTGGCGTAATCAAGCGACAGGACCGGTTGGGAGTGCGGCTTTGACCTGTATATGGCTGTCCAGGACTTCGTTCTGGATTCGTGGTGCCATAGCGCAACCTCTCCGTTTTCATAGCCGGCCAGCACCTGCAGCCTCTCCTTGTGGAAGTGGAGGCCGATGGCCATCACCATACCCGCTCCGTTGCCGTCAGCAGCGACAGATCGAACGGGGGCGTCATCAGAGGGCGAAGCCTTGGTTGCGAGGGGTGGTAGGGTTGCGACACGTCGCTCGCTGGGCAACGCCGTGACGTTGATCATGCCATCCTGTATCCCAGGGACTGCGACCAAGATTTCATCTTCGCTGCTAGTAGATGTGTCGCCCAGGCTGTGCGATGGAGGTTGCGAATCGGTTGCCTTCTGGTGACCACTTTGGCAGGTGGCGAACGAACAGAAGTTCAGCGTGCTGACATCCAGAGAATGTAGCAGCTTTGGCCGAGGCCTCTCTGATACCGAATCATCGATGGGAAGAGTAGTTGAAAGAGCCGGTCGCTCTTCAGTGGTGCCTGCAGGGAATGTCCACGCATTGAGTCTGTTGTCTCTGCCGTGTCTTTCCGCAGGAGAAGATTAGTTCCAGGCTGAAGACAACGAGGTTTGATGGATCTCACGTCAAAACTTTATCGTCGCCCCAAGCGGCAATACCCAGTATTGAATTCGAGTGAGCCTTCCACACGGCAACAGGACGCTTGATAGCAAGATTCCAAACAACGACCCAGCCTCCAGCATCGCCTGTCAAGAGCCGTGAGTTCTGCTGCATGAATGTCGCAGCATGGACCTGTGCGTTATGCCCTCGAAGTATATAGCTTGGTTGCGGTACTGGCTTCTGCGCCATGGAGGCGGTGGCGCTGCTTTGACTCATTCCAGCCATTGCATCGAAGCGATTCAACCCTGCAGCGTTGCGTGTCACAGGTTGATCTGTCTGTTCATCGCGAGACCAGTAGCGCGGACGATCTTTGAAGATAGATGAATTGAGAAAGCGACTGCGGATCTGGACGTGAAGCGTGTATAATTCTTGGCGCTAAGCGCAGACAATGGAAAGGGCAAGCAAGGCGATTTTATGATGTCTAGTACCTAATTAATTCATGAACTTGGTTGGAAGAGGGACAACGATTCACGGATTGTGTTTCTCAACATAGGCATTCAAATCTTGGTGATTCGAGGCAGCGACTGATCCACCACTAAATGATATGATGGCCCTCTACACCACCTACCCTTCCAAATTCGAGTTTCATAAGCAGCCTATCAACGCCTCCCGCGCCCTTCCACGGCACGAAAGCGTCTGGATCTAAGCCTCCACTTGTATCGCCGTGCCAAAACCTCGCACTGCCGAGTCGCTGCTGGTCAATGATCCTCAGCCTCTGGATGACAGATCTCAAATCGGTGTCAACCCTCTTCCTTGCACGATCGAGTTCTAGCGAGACTTTCTTCTCCTCGTCAAGGCTCTGTGAACTCTCTAGACCAAAATTGGAGTCATATTCGACGTCCAGTTTCTGTTGGACTTCCAGTGTTCGGTTGAAGAAGGCTATGAGATGGTCGACGCTGCCAAGCAACGAGCGCATTTCCTTGGTGTAAGGTTGGTCGGTGAGAAGAAGTGCGTAGGTTAAAGCGGAGATGAATGCCCTATGTGCTGAGGCAATGGTTTCTGGATCGTGGTTGGTAATGTCATCTGTAGGACTGGGGACACCTGGTGAGGTGTCGTTCAAGGACGAACCATTGTCTGACTGCACACCACATTTCAGCCAGTTGTCGAAATGCTCCCACGAGCCTTGAATTATTTCAGTTTCAAAGTACGCTGTTGTTTCTGCAAGAAGGAAGACAGCAGCACTACAAGTGGCCCAAATCTTGCGGCTTGCCATCGCTCTCCTTTGTGATCGGTGCCGCACTTCAGTCAGCTTTCTGCGACCGATCTCAGTATTGCTGGAAGACTGTGGGGGTGGAGCCGGGTGGTCACGCCTGGCGATAGTCTTGCGCCAAAGGTCCGAGAGGCGTAAGTGCGACCTTCGCATTGCCAGTAGATACGAGTTCATGGTCGTGTAAGTGTCGACATCCTTTGTGGAGATGACGAGATCGAGCGGTGATGGTATCGACATCGTCAAGGCCGTGACACTGGGGAAGAGCAAGTCATTGAAGGCCACAGGCGAGATCTGAGGACCTGCTTCGCTAAAACTGTCGGACGAAGATGAAGGTCGTGAGGCAGCGTTCTTAGAAGCGCCGAGCCTCATGTGCTTGCGTGCAAATTCAAGTACACCGTCTTCCGCTTCCTCATCAATTGAGGCCAGTCGCTTCCATGTCTGGCCGAGAGCCTGACCCAATTCAGCGTCGTTCATGGAGAGACCGCGTAATGCCTTTACAGGATCCTGCTGTAACAATCTCCCCATGCTTTGCCATCTAGCCTGTAGCCTGTTCTCAGCTTCAGTAATGAGACCGATTGTGAATTCACCGTTGTGGAGCAGAAAGTACTCCCGCAGAGACGAGAACAATACCGCTACCAGGTCCAGTGGAAGCAAATGTTGGAGGACGTTCTTTGAGAGCGAGAGCCTGATGCTCGCGATACTTCTTGACAGATGCGTTGTATTGATAGGCAACGAGAGCGAACTCAGCTGCTTCAGATGCGATGCCGCCAGTTGCGAGGTTGCGGATGATCCCTGCAACGGGTGTGGAGCAGTTGTGTTCTGGCATCCGTACTCTCTTAACTGGTGCAGGCACTTGCCGACGAACAGTATCGAGGACGCTATGGAAGGGGAAACGAACTTCGGTAGCAATGAGCGATCCCTTCTAAAAGACAGCGGCTCATCCTTGAGGTCGCTTGCCGTCTTGACGAAGAAGTCCACGGCGCCAAATTGCGGCAACTTCCCATAGACGACCCAGAAGGACAGCTGCCGCAGCCAAGCCGTCTCAGCAACTTTGCTTAGTTCAACTGCAGTCTGCTCGATGTCAGGGAAGCCAGTCAAGGCCTCGGCCCGCAAGTGGTCGATCAATGCGGCGCCAGAGGCATGTCTCTTGGGCTCAGGGTCGCCGGGCTCTGCAGCAAAGCAAGCAGTGCGCCAGTACCATTCCATACGCCGATGCCATTGCTCGAACTCAGCAGCCAAGCCAGCCAGGGGCACGATCTCATACGCGCCTACGATGCTGGAGTCCTTGGTCAGGATCCTGCTCTCGACGTCGAGGATCTTCCGCCGGAAGCGGTCCAGGTGAGTCTCGCGGATGGAGGTCGCCACGGCGCGGCATATGGTAGACTGATGGTGGTCCGCGAGCCAGGAAGCATGGCCCTGGAGTTTCCTGTGCAGGTCCGCGAGCCTGCCTAGGGACTGCAGCAAGGCCTGTTCGGATGGCGACAGCGGGAAGCCAGGGTCTGTCGCGTCATCCTGGGTGAAGAGCGGGGATGGATGGCCAGAGAGTGCGAGCAAGACCTCATGGAGCATCCTTCCAGAGCCTCCAGAGATGCGCGGTCGACGGACGGCCGTGACAGGTCGAGATGCAATCCGCGCCCATCTGATGGTGATGGACAGACCCTCCAGACGCGCGCGACGCGGTCCCCCACCCACCTGCCAAGTGGCCCGGAGCCGGGTGCGGGAGGCACGAGAAGCGAGCAGGCGGAGGAACCCTGCAGCTGGAGCTGGAAGCTGGGAGCTTGGAGCTGCAGCTGGGCATTCGGGCGGCGGACGGGGTGATGGTGGGGCTGGAAGTCCATTCGCTCAGGTACAGCGGCGGCATTGGCGGCAGAATCGAGGGCAGCGGGCAGGGGAGATGGGCAGCAGGTATATTAGAGCTGCAGCAGCACTACCTCCCGCTAGCCTGGTCTGCAGTCCTTCTCTTCACTCTTCTGTGCATTGTAATTACCCGGTGTCTCCCTGTATACTCTGCGTTCGTGTCTGGACAAGTCGTCCGTCTTACACATCAAGCCAATCCTGCCAGACCTGGGGAGGGGCAAGCAAGCGACGACCGGCGACCGACGACCCCGCTCCCGTCACCGGCCACCGCCTGCATCCATTTCCACGTCCACGTCCACATTGCTCACCACAGGCGCAATCTCCCAACCAGCGAACAGCGGCTGCAATGTCGAGCACGATTGGCAACATCCGCGACAAGATCAAGCGGAAGCTGTCTATGGGCGACAAGAACGCCAACATTGACGAGTATGACGGTAAGCAAGCAAGCAAGCGAAGGAGGCGAGCAAGGGCACGGCTTTCGCCACCCGGCACCCTCTCCCCACCGCCATGCCCGGCCCAGCCATGGCCGAGCCCGCTGACATTCGTGTGCGGCCACAGACCCAGAGGATGTGGACGAGGAGACCGTAGGCCACATGCACAAGGAGATCGAGAAGGCGGAGGCGGACGGGGAGAAGTACCCGCAGGGCCGGCCGAACAGCTTCCTCAACCGCCTCATCAGCCACGGCAACAAGAAGACCGAGGATGACATTGTCAGGAGCAGTCAGACCAATCTGGCCGATACCACCACGCAGCCACAAGGTGTCAGGGACGAGGCGAATATCGGTGGTGCTCCCGCCGGCAGCGCCACGAGCTCATGAGGGAGAGGGGAAGGAAGAGGGGAAAGGCAGAGGGTGGGTGTATCTAGCCAGGTTGTCGATACAAAATGCACCAACAAGGTCTGCTACTCGAAGCTTTGATTTTGCAGATGTATCTCATCTATCGCCCTGTAGGTCAAATGTTCCGCGCTTATCCTCGCACTTTCGCCATCTATATCAGCTTTCCAACCGCTGTTTTCCAGACGCGAGCCTGACCGGTCCTGTTTCTCTAAGATCTATATATCACATTACAATGGACTTTCAAGCAAAACTTCGGATATAATTTGCGGGCACGTTGAGTGGATGGCCAAGGTCCCCGGCGTCTCCCTTATCATCGTGGCCTTGGTGTGACGTCTCATGTCAAGCCGTGAGCAGGTCTAACAAGCGGCAGTTTCCATGGTCTTTGCAGCGATCTCGGCCACAAGCGCCTCCATCTGTGGCATGAGCTCAAACACCCGGATTGGCTTGGTGACTACCGAGTCCATACCCGCCTCGATGGCGACGTGGATCTGCTCTGAGCGTGCATTGGCAGTGACGGCGATGACCTGTACACCCAACGCTGTCAGCAAAGACGACCCTTACACGCGTGTCACGACCTTCTGTCCCCTGGTTGCGCGCACTCACCGGAATGTGCCCCGTGATCCTGCCGTCGCTTTGCCGTTCGCGGATATGCCTGATGCAGGTCAGGCCATCCATCGTGGGCATCTCGAGGTCGAGGAGGATCACACTGAGCGGCGTCTCAGCAGAGCAGAACGCAGACGTTTCGAGGAATTCAAGGCACTCCAGGCCATGGTTGGCCACGTGTACCGTGCAGCCCTGCTTCCTGAGTTGCTGTGACATGACCTTCTGGTTGATGAGGTTGTCTTCCACAATCAGCACGTGCAGATGCGCCCCAGGCGAGCCAGGCTTTTCCTCTTCAACAGGCGCCTGAGGCCATGTTGACGATCGTGAGGGTGGCTGCGACCCGAGGTTCGGTCTCTTGTTCTCACTTGCCAACGACGACAGCAAAGCGAGGTCCTTCAGGGTCTCCTGAGCGGCTGGACCACGGCTTGGACTCTCACCTCCACTCCTACTGACGCGACTCGACACCCGCGACAGAGATTGCATGCCTCTGTTCGGCTCGTTGATCACAATGCTCCCCCTCCTGTTGAACGCCATTGGGCTGTTAGACGCACTGACGAATCGCTGAGGTTGAGGTCTTGACGAGCCTTTCGACTGTGGCGAATCGGACTCTTCTATCTCCAATCCTGGCACCCATTTCTTTGCTCGTACGTAAAAGGTGAAGGTGGTCTCGCCTTCGCCTGAACGGACGCCAATCTGGCCCCCCTGCAGCTCACACAACTCACGTGATATGAACAACCCAAGACCGCTGCCACCGTATTGCTTGTAGGTCTTTGGGCTGGCTTGCGAGAATCGCTGGAACAGCAGTTTCATTTCCTCGTCTGACAAGCCTCGGCCGGAATCCGAGACGGCTATCTGCATATATATGTCCTGGTACTGGTGCCATTCATCTAGTGGGTTAGTTGGAGGCCGTGCATGCCGGTGGGGGATGAAATCGATGTTGTGGTGTTTCCCAGTTGGTTTCTCCACCGATGCGCCAAGGTGCACTACGATTGACTTGCGCTCAGAGTACTGCGTGAACTTGATGGCATTGGTGACGAGATTGATGACGACTTGTAGTAGTCTGCTAGCATCGAGAATGACCCAGTCGATCTCTAGGTCGGCGTAGGACTGCTCAATCTCCAGGCTGGCATGTATGCCTGCGCGGGAGATCTCTGCCTCATACATCTTTAGTGCTTTCGTGATCAGGGTCGGTGCCTGGATCCTGTCAGGGGATATAACGAGGAGGGAAGCGTCAAGCTTGCTCAGTGTCAGGATGTCGTCAACAATGCGTTTTTGATGCTGGGCGCAGAGGATGATCGTCTGTGCTGCATCTACAAGCTCCTCGGCAGTTTCTTGTGAAACCACCATCTCTTCGTCTAGCTCTGGCATGCCGTTCATCTCCAATGTGCTCACGATGGAATCTGCGCTTTGCAGGATGGCCGAGAGGGGATTTCTCATCTCATGGCTGGTCATGTCTATGAAGTTCTCCGTCTGTCTCTTGTTTTCAATGGCATCTTGCAGTTTCTGAGAGAGAAGTCGCTCTGAGAACTTCTGGTGGGAGATGTCAGTGAGCCATCCCTGCACACTCGTCACCCGGCCGTCAAGCTCGATATCTGGAAATGTGTTTGCAAGCAGCCAGGTCTGTCCTTCAATTTTCTTACCAGTAGCCTTGTCAACCGAGCCCCAAGGCTTGTTCAGCCGGAACTCCAGTGTCGATGGTGTTTTCTCCTCGACCACCTTGCGCCACGCTTCTCGGAATGCATCGACGTCTTCCGGTAAGAGCTTCTTTGTCAGATCCACAACCGTTCGACTGTTTTGAAGGAAGGATTCACGCGATTCGCCAAACATATCAAGGTAGGCATCGTTGACGTAGATGGGCCGTCCATCAGTATTGATCAGGTACATTCCCACGGGCGCTGAAGCGGCCATGCGGGCAAATCGTGCCTCGCTTCTCTCAGCCTCGAGCGTAGTCATACGCAGTTGGGCGGCGAGCGCATTGTTAATGTCGTCAGATATCTTCTGGACCCTACGCTGCTCCTGCGGCAACGATATGAGGGCAGCACCCTTCTGCAGGATCTCAGCCATGTAGTTGACATACAGATTGTACTCCTGGTCATAATTTGAGCGAGGGCTCAGCCCGAGGATTAGGATCCCTAGAATCTCGTGCTGCTCCAGTACACTCATGATTGGCTGCACGATGGCACAGCGGACATTGTCACCAAACCCACGTTCTGGTGCTGTGCATGCCAGACATGGCGGCATAGTGCCGTCGGATGTCCGCATGACAACAGTCTTGCGGGTTTTACAGGCTTCGAGGCAAGCATTGAGAATCGAAGGTCCACTCTCTGGCTCTTGTGTTAGGCTGAAGGAGCGTGTGAAACATGGGTTGTCAATGCCGATTCCGACCGTACCCTTCAAGCTCGCTTTTGAATGGAAAGCATGCGGTGTGTGGACATCCAGCGATCCAGAAGTTGACACGTAATCCGATGTTGCTAAAGGCTCTTGCACACTATCTTCCTCGACCGCATACAGGAGCGCAAAGCGGATGTCCTCCTCAGCAGGTTCCAGGCCATGTAGGTATGTGTCCCACAGCGCGTCCAAGGAATCCATCGACCCCACCTGCTCAGTGACCCGCATGATAGATGCTCTGCGACGCTCGCCTGTGACTTGCTTTGTAGCCTCTTTGAGTTCGCAGAGCACACCGACGGCAGTGCCGTGTGAGCCCATAAGCGGCAGGAGAGTAAAGTCCCAGTAAGTCTCCTCCAAGAAGCCGTTCCGCTGCATTGCTAGAGGAAACTGCTCAAGCTTCGCCGCCCTGCCTGCATATGCCTTGTCGACAAGGGGCTCTAGGTCAGGCCAAACGTCAGGCCACCCATCCCACAGCGGTTTGGCCATACAGGAAGGATGCAGGCGCCCAAAGAGGGAAGTGCAGGATTCGTTGTAGAAAAGGGTCTTGGATGGGCCCCAGACCACCAAGCGAGGGTCAGGATTGGCCATCACAGAGTACATCAAGTTGCGCAACCGTCCAGACCATCGCTGCATAGATCCAAGAGGGGTTACATCCCAGCCGAAGGCAAGCAAGAATTCGATCCATGGGGAAGCGGCAGGGACAGGATGGCGAGTCCAGTCCAGAGAGGCGTTTTTGCAATTTGACGCCTCGTTCTCCGAGTCGTGCCCGTCCTCGTCACCGTTCTCCCGATAATGATCCAACTTATCGTCCACCTCGACAGACAACAGTGACTCGTCGTCGGTGAGTGCCAGACCGTTCTCTACGGCAGTACCTCGCTTCTCGACCAGTATCCTCCAGCCATCACCGACTGTGCGCGCATCCCATTTCCTCCCGTCGAACAGTATTGTGCGCTCTTTCCGCCCACCTCCGTCATGCAGTCCCTTGTCGCGCAAGCTGGCTGCCAGCGTCTTCCACCCTAGCGCGTCGCGTGGAGGTAGGCTGCATGCTTGATTGCAGTACGCAAACGGGCTTCTGTGCGCGACGTCCGAACTTCTTTCAAGGATGAAGGTAGGCCTAGAGTCGTGCTCAAGAAAGTCTATCAGTAAGCGCAACTCGCAGGGAAGGTCGAACAGCGAGGATCGCGCCGTGAATGTGTCACTGTTGCCGTTGGTCAAGGGCGGACCTGAGGGTGCCATCTTAATCTATCTCATGGAGTCGTAGAAGTGGCTGCGAGCGTGAAGCGAAGCATGGTATACAGTATGGAGCAAGGCAGCAAAGGCCACTAAGGACTATAGACAGCAAGTGGTATGGAGACGCTATAGGTATGTACAAGCAGGCACCGAGTTTCGCACCCTGCGCCCAATCAGTGGGGGTATTATCACACGGGAAGGATTTACACAAGGCGATCGAAGCAGAAGCAGAAGCAGAAGCAGAAGAGAAAGTGGAAGTGGAAGAGGAGGTAGACGGGAAGGCAGCGCTCGCGGCTGAGTAAAAGGTGCAGAAGGGCGGCGTGAATCGGTTGCGGCTGGTGGAAGACCTCAGGCACCAGGATGCCCCGCGCAGGATTCTCGAGTGGTGGTGGTTCCCGGCCTAAGGCAATCGACGGAGCCTGGATGTCGACGCTTCTGCCTGGTCATCATGACTAAGTTAGAGCTAGATCTTTAGTAAGCTCAAGCTGAGCTCTACAGCCCCCATATGCTCTGTGCCTTGTGCTCTGTGCTTCGTGACGCAGACTCCATGTTTGTGATTCGCTGTCTCAGGCAATATTGAACCCACAACTTCCATATGCCGCATCGTGGCCCTAGGTGAAGGATTCGGATTTCGAGCCCTGCATGACTAGCGTCATCGTCTCGAGTCCGCGATGCTGTACGCTATCATACACCCTACGATGCTGAGGCACAACACTACCGTGTAGGGTCTTGGTAGGCCGCATGAAGCAGCCCAGGAGCATCGGATGCTTCATGTCGCGAAGGATTCTCTCAACAGTCTGTAGGGATGCAAATGGACGATGGCGTCCTCTTAGCGGCAAGCACAACGCGTCCCTTCACCGTTGCGCATCACAATGGCCATTCGGAGGCACGCTCAGCACTCGTATTTCAGAAGAATGGACGTGTACCAGATCGTCCACAACACTGGCGAAACCTTTCCCTGGTCTACACTTGCTACAATGTTGCTGTTGTCGAGGTCTCCACGAAACCTTCGTCGAGCACGGGCGGAAACCCTGAGCATCACCACGACATCAATATACTGGATTTCTGTAGGATCCGAATAGCGATTGGTTGATGCAAGCCGTTCATCGGCGTTCCGACGAGACACGCTAAACATGCCTGACTAGAGAATCTGCCTGTATATCAACGCCAGAGCATTAGGCACAATGTGCCGTGTTGGGCAGCTAAGACGATTAATTTGACAACAGCATCTTTTTCAAGGCTCAAATATGAACGATAGCGTTAAGAATACGGAACCATCAAGGTCAACACGATGTGCAAGCCTGAGCTCATGGTGCCTGTATGGTGAGCCTCATCCGTCCACGCATGTTCGCATCATCGCAGCGTATGCGTTCGGTCGTAACATCCACATCCTGCGTCTCTAAACCCCAAATTCGTGTCCATCCAACGCCGCGCTAAACCTTCAAAAACTCGAAATGAGACGAGTCGATCATGCCGTCCCTCCCATTTCCTCATCCTCATCCTCGTCTTCTTCTTCACCCTCGCCCTCGTCTTCGTCGGCTGGCTTCTTCTTCCCCTTCCCCTTGCCTGGCACCTCTCCAGGCTCTTCGGCATCATCCTCCTCATCGTCACCAACATCCATTGTGTCGGCCTTATGCCCATGTACGCTTTCAACCTCGTCATCTTCAACATCTACACCTCCAGTTGAAGATTGGCGGGCGGGTCGTTGGCCTACATGTTTGTCCATCGGTCCTTGTCCGACACTGGCGTGTGGTGCCGCACCCGCTTTCGCCTGCTGCTGTTTGTATTGCTTGTATGTCATCGTACGAGGAACGGTGTCGGAGAGGAACTCAAGATTCTCCACACGAGCAACAGCATTTGCTAGTGACCCCAGTCAGCGGCCACACTCCAACTTGTGAGGAGAGGCTCTTGATTAACGTACCTACGTCTCTATATTGAAGATTTCTCCTCGGCTTCTTCTCGCTCTTGACAATGCTGTGGCTCCGGTCCACCAGGTGTTGCAGGAACATTTCTGTTGCCACAGTGATGACAAATGCGGCATTGTTACTGCAAGCTGCGATGTCGTCGTCGGCGGCAATGATCTTCTTCACCCGCGCGAGCGGAAGTGACACCGTGCCGGTGACTTCCTTTGATGGCGGTATGGGATTGTTGTTGTATGGCATGGTGAGGCTCGTCTGGCTCCACTCGCTCCGATAGTAGCAGAACCTCCGGGTGATTTGACACGTTAAACGCGTAGAATCGCGAGCAGTCTACTAATGTCGCGTGTTAAATGTCAGGTCGTGTGGTTTACTCGACGCGCTTAGAGGTGCGGTTCGGGGAAAGTCCGGGATCAAAGATCAGGCTACCATTCCAACTGTATTGGGGCCAAATGGCTTATGTTTATTGTAGTCCACGAAAGTAGGCCCAACATGATAGAAGACTCTGTGAAATACGACCGCCAAAATATCGGACACCCTTGAAAGGCAAATATCGGCGAATTTCGCAGACAGGGTGATGCGATGAATCGCCGCATAAGCTCCATATCCATCCATAGTCAAGCGACTCGCCGTCCATCGCTAGCTACATCCGTATCTTCTGCTCGCCAAAGCCTGCACCGTCGCCAGTCTGCTCTCTCTGCAAGCGAGCTTGGCCATGAGCCAATATCACATGTCGACCAGGCAGCAGCCGAAGAGATCGACGAGATCAAGCGGTATGAGGACTTCACCACGATCGACTGGGTTCAAGATGCGGCGAGAGAGCAGCAGAGACGAAAGGCACGGCGACAGGAAAGGGCAGGATTCTCCGAGCGTAAAGGAGGTCTAGGTTGGAGGAGGAAATTGTGGGAAGCGTATGACGCTGGGCAAGGGTGGATTGTCGTCAGTCTGATTGGCGCAGCTATTGGATTGAACGCCGCCTTTCTCAACATCGTGACTGAGTGGCTGTCGGACATCAAGCTAGGATACTGTTCGACTGCCTTCTATCTGAACGAGTCCTTTTGCTGCTGGGGCGCGGAGGAAGGTTGCGAGGAATGGCATCCATGGACTGGATTGTGGCCTGCCAACTACCTCTTATACATCATCTTCTCTACTTTCTTCGCATTCACCAGTGCACAACTGGTAAAGACGTACGCCCCTTATGCAGCGGGATCCGGTATCAGCGAGATCAAGTGCATCATCGCTGGGTTTGTCATGCAAGGCTTCCTTGGCTTCTGGACGCTCCTCATCAAATCTATTGGCCTGCCCCTTGCCATTGCCTCTGGACTTAGTGTTGGGAAAGAGGGACCCAGCGTACACTACGCGGTGTGCACAGGAAACGTCATTAGCAGGATGTTCGAAAAGTACAGACGCAATGCTGCCAAAACTCGAGAGATCCTGTCGGCATGCGCTGCAGCAGGTGTTGCTGTCGCTTTTGGGTCACCTATCGGTGGTGTGCTATTCAGTCTTGAAGAGATGAGTAGTTATTTCCCGTTGAAGACCATGTGGAGGTCTTACTTCTGTGCTCTCGTCGCGACAGCAGTTTTGGCTGCAATGAACCCGTTCCGGACAGGACAGCTTGTCATGTTCACTGTCAGCTACGACAGGTCGTGGCACTTCTTCGAGATATTGCCGTACATCCTACTTGGCGTCTTTGGAGGACTCTATGGTGCGTTCGTCATGAAGTGGAACCTGCGCGCCCAATCATTCCGCAAGAAATACCTGAAGGAATGGCCCGTCACGGAGGCGGTTGTCTTAGCTGGCTTCACGGCCATTCTTTGCTACCCAAATCCCTTTCTCCGCATCGATATGACCGAAAGCATGGAGATCCTTTTCCTTGAGTGTGAAGGAGGCCATGACTATGACGAGCTCTGCGATGCTAAGAACAGGTGGCGCATGGTTTTCACGCTGCTCCTGGCTACTGCCCTGCGCATCTTCCTGGTGATCATCAGTTATGGCTGCAAAGTCCCTGCAGGGATCTTTGTTCCTTCAATGGCAGTTGGTGCATCATTCGGTCGCATGGTGGGCATACTCGTTCAAGCTCTGCACGAGTCTTTTCCCAACGCCGCCTTCTTCAGCGCTTGCGAGCCTGACGTTCCATGCATCACACCAGGTACCTATGCGTTCCTTGGCGCTGGCGCTGCTTTGAGTGGTATAATGCACATCACAGTATCTGTCGTGGTGATTATGTTTGAGCTCACGGGTGCACTTACCTACATCTTGCCAACGATGATTGTAGTTGGCGTTACCAAGGCAGTTAGCGAAAGCTTTAGCAGCAAAGGTGGAATTGCAGACCGCATGATTTGGTTCAACGGCTTCCCATTCCTTGACAACAAGGAAGAGCATACTTTCAATGTGCCTGTTTCACAGACCATGACGACCAATCCCACTAGCCTTCCTGCAACAGGGCTTACATTTCGCCAGCTCGAACGTATTCTAGCCGAGACAAAGTACCAGGGATTTCCCATTGTAGAGCAAGAAGAAGGGATAGATGAGGGCGCCGTTTCTAATATCCTAGTAGGCTATATCGGCCGCACAGAACTACGCTACGCACTCGATCGTGCACGACGTGAGCAGATGGTGAGCTTGGATGCACAGTGCCACTTCACACCCCTACAAGATGGACCAGGACGCGGATCGGCAGCCGTCACTACACCCTCGACACTGACACCAGCAGTGACCTTCGACGATATCTCCTCCACCCGAAGCGCGACACACGTTGACTTCAGCAGATTCGTCGACCCCAATCCACTTGCAGTCCACCCACGCCTGCCGCTAGAGACCGTCATGGAGCTCTTTAAGAAGCTCGGCCCACGTGTGATACTCGTCGAACACCGTGGGCGCCTCACAGGCCTCGTCACGGTGAAGGATTGTCTGAAGTATCAGTTCCAAGTTGAGCACCACGAGTCCTCTCGCGACAAAGCGGGAATAGAGCAGGGCCAGGAGAAGCTGTGGAGGCTCATCAAACGAGCCGCTGGCTGGGTTGGCGACAAGGGTTCAAGGGTTTCAAGAGGCCGGCTACGATTGAGTTCTGACGAGGGCCAGGAGGAAATCACGTCGCCCGATCAAGGTCGGATACCCACCTCTGAAGATGGACGAGAGCGGGAAGGACGGGGTGTCGAGCTAGAAGATCGGAGAGATGATGCCTGACGTTACTTATCGCTATAATGATACATTACTACCTGCCTCAACGCATAGCGTGAAGCTGCTCAATCCCCACGCTTTAGTGTCTTCCCACAACACATGATGTTCTTTGTAAGGATGTGAAATAGTGCGAACAGCCACCCAAAAAGCCGACCGCCCCTCAAGCACTTAGCCGAGTATATTATAGCCATCTCACAACATGGCTCTGTTCATTGTGCCCTTCCTGCGCTTTCCACCCTGTACTTCCGCCACTGCCACCGCGGCAGCAGCACTTTCCACTTCCCTCCGTTCTTCAACCAATTTCTTCCCAACTATCTCGACCAACCGCAATACTCTTGTCCTCACAGTGGCACCATCCCTTCTGTTCTTGCCTTCACGCCTGCCCTTGCTAATTCTCTCACAGAATTCCCACAGTCTACCCTCCGGCCTCAGTTTGCCTTGGTCATCTCTTTGTGGCGCCCAATCGTCTGCCAAGGTCACTAGCTGTGGGCCTCCCTTGCCCTTTTCATTTGAAGATGGAGAAGCGAAGACGCGGATGATACCGCTCTCTTCACTTCTTGCAAACGCGTTCTTCAAGGCCTCCTTGTTGACTGCTTCAAAGTAGCTGAGGTCGCCTTGGTGATAGAGTGTCTTGCCCAGCACCTGCGCGAGGGACTGGAAGAGGGGGTAATTGAAGCTGGAGACGGTAGAACCTTCCGAGCGGGGAGGGACTAGCATGAACAGGGAGATGGCGCCGAGCCAGCTTGCTTCGACGAAAGGCCAGATGAGGAAGCAGTAGAAGTCGAAATTCTCGCGGCCAGAGACACGTTCCTCGGGATGTAGCTCGACAGATTCTATACCATCTACATTGAACACCCCGCTGCTGTGGGTTTCCTCACTTCGGCGGAGGACCCTGACGACCTTTTCCTCTTCCAGAACCTTGACGGTGTTGAGCATGTTCTCTTCCAGTGGTGTTGTAGGGAATATGAACTCGGACCTGAACAGTTGCGACAGGAAGGCGATGTACTCTGCCAGATCCCTCCATGAAATCCTCACACCCTCGCCATCGCTGCCTGCAGCTCCAAGCTTGACCACGGTGTAGACGCCTGCGCAGAAGACTGCCTGCGAGACGAATAGATGGATCGTCATGTTTCGGTAGAAGCTCAGCTGGAATCGATCCACAGCGTAAAAGGTCTGTTCTGGCGTACCCTCGACGCGGCCGACGAGCTTAGGGCCTAGGACTTCTAGCGCGCGTTCAACGACAGTCGCAGTGTCGATGGTGCCGAAATGAGCCACGCGACCGCCTTGAGCGCGGACCCTGCTGCTGAGCCAGTCGACGCGGCGTACGAGCTCATGTATGCCCACACCACGCCCGCGGAGCGTCAACAGGACGGTGCCAACAAGGGCAGTGGGCATGATGACGGACACTGCATTGATGTCGGACAGAACTTTATAGCCCAAGCTGGTCAGGATCCGGCGCTTGAGGAGAGATGAGTTCGGCGGCACTAGCTGGCCATCTGGGGCTGAAGGTTGCGTCGTTAGACGGGTGCTCAGTTCATCCACAAATCCTCGCAGGCTCCATGGTTCATGGAAGCGCACGTCGACTCTGCCCAGTTTAAGAGATAGAACGCTAGAGGCAGAGAGGAAACCAGCAAGATCTTCCTTCGGTTTCGGCTGGCCTAGCAACTCGCTGACATATGAGTCGACCTCAATCACCTTGTCGTATTGGGTGCTGACTGGGCACACAACGGCGTCTTCCACCTTGCCCGACATGATACTCTCGAGGAAGAAGCTCAAGATACCGAACTTTGGCGGTAGCAGTTTCCCAGTCCTTGATCGCCCACCTTCAACAAAGCACTCGACGTTATGGCCATTTTGCAGTAGGGTATCCATGTATGACTGCACAAGCGTGGCATACAATTGATCTTGACCAAAGGAGCGACGGATGTACATGGCACCGGCATGCTGGAGGAAGCTACCAACTAGCGGGAAGTTCAGGTTGTCGCCGGCGACAACCGTTGGTAGGGCAAGTTGCAGACGGTAGCAGATAACCTGCAGCGAGAGGTAGTCTATGTGGCTCCTATGGCAAGGGAGGAAGACGATGCTCTGTCGATCTCTCTCTGCCTTCTCTGCTGTAGCGCGAAGGCGTAGGATCTCCTCGCTGCTGACGTGTATGCCTTGATGGTACGCGCGGGTGATGACCTGCGAGGCAAGATAGTACGCGCCACGGATGAAGTACCTGCTGTCCATCTTGCAGATCATGGAGTCGATCCATGACTCTGCGACTTGCTTGAGCTCACCCTCGATCTCATTTCGTCTGGCAAGCCTACGCTTCTTGTGTCCCTCTCCTTCGCCTTCAATGCCCAGTGGCCCAAGTAGTCCTTCGTTCAGTTCCACCTCGACTCTTTTCTGCGCCAGCTCAGTGATCTTGTTCTGCAGCCTGTCCTGTGCCATGATCATGGCACTCATGTTCTCGCTGAAGCCTGGGTAGAAGATCGGGCGGCCGACGATGTGGTCGTAACTGCGCCATCCTGTGCCTGAGATATGCAGGCCTAGCTCTTGGAGCGCGTCTATCGGTCGTTGGCGGAAACGAGCATACGGTGCTAGAAGTGATTGCTCTGTCGTTTTTGCCTCTTCGGTAGGTGATGCTGCTGCCTCGACGCCAGCTGGGTGGAGAGAGACTTGGTTGCCCACGAGGGCCAGATCTGGCGCGGTGATCTGGGCCATGTCATCCTTTCTCGACTTCTTCTTCTTTATGGTCGCCATTTCGTTTGGATTGTGAATATTAGTACAGCTACACCGCTTAAGCCGCGGTCATGATCCCATTGTCCGGCGAGGGGGAAAGTCGTGGATGTTTTAGCTCTGCGCCTTGTTTTGCCCGTCAGAGGTTAGGGAAAGACGGGAAGGAAAAACAAGATCTACACCTTACATATTGGTTTGCTCATAAGCTCATTTCAGGAGGTCATGTCACGTCCATTGAGCGTCTTTCGGCAATGCTACGAATCTATGTAGGACGTTCAATGCTGACAATGCACTGTCAGGTAGTGGCAGCTGCTACATCATCGACCACCGTGGTTCTGAAAGCCGAGGCAGTACACACGATCTGTGATTGGACCGATTCAGCTCAAACAGTGAAGATTACCTACTCGAAGTCGGTGTTCGGCAGTAATACCAAGAGTGATGCATTATCTTAACGTTTCATTCGATCTAGAATTGTGCGGACAACATAGTGTGCGAGGAATGGTAGCGCCAGGATCGACTTGAGTGCTTGAATTTCGAGCAAGGGTATTCCTTTGACCGTGTTCATCTCGTTCAGAGCTGTAGAAGTGAATGTTCGATATATACATACATGCACTCAAGTCTTACATCTCACCAACGCATCCGGTAGTCTGGTCAAAGCATGAGCTCGAACCGTGGGTGAGCCTTTGCGACGCCGTTTGAACCCGAAACAAGAGGCACAGCGTCCTCGCCTTCTTTCCGTTCAGTCCCCTCATTGAGATTCTCCCTCCGTAAAACAGTTCTCAGTACGAAAGCTAGGAACACAGTTGCGGCCATGGCGATAGCACAAATACTATGACCTACCACAAAACCTTCCTTGGCCTGCTCGTCAGGATACAGCCTTGTACCGACCAACGGGCCTAGCTGTCCAATGGTCTGCAGGACGGCTTGCGCAGTGCCCTTAGCATCGTCAGACCGCTGATTGACGATTGTCCAGGAAATGGTCAGAGTCACAGCTGAGAAGAACCCGAAGCATATCGGGAAGGTGGCGAGGTACAAGAGTATTGGCGGTAGATGTAGGATGGGAGGTGAAAAGGCGAGTATGAGATAGCCGGACGTTGCAAAGAGCGCATGGATAATCAAAGGGATAGAACGAGAGCGGTAGCGGTCTGATAGGTGGGACGTTACGAGAACGGTGACTGTGGCTAGTAAGAACGGAGGTGCTGAGAGAGCCTGCGAGAGGTGAGATGGGAAGCCCATCTGGTTGATGATCTTTATGACAACGGTCAGTCAGATCGGGTCAAGTTGTATGTATGTATGTAAGTCATCTCACCGTAGGAAGAAACACAGGCATGCTGCTGAAGGCGACATTGCAGCAAAAGAAGATCGAAGATGTCAACCAGGCTTTAGGGTCACGAAGAGTTCGCCTGACTTCCGAAAAGTCCAGGCCACGAATCTTGTTCTTCCTCGAGAAGACCGAGACCTTCTCTGTTGTTTGATGCGACACAGGAGCGTGCGACCGTTCCTTTCGCAATCGTGAGACTGCAATAACACGCTCTCGAGGCGTAAGCCAGCGTGCTGTGGCAGGGGAATCAGGGATCCAAAACCAAGTCCAGATCGACAGGACAACAGCAGGGAAGCCCTCAGCGAGAAACAACAACCGCCAGCTCGCTATACCAGCCTTATCACCAAGGGAAACGATAGCGTATGCGAGGCTAGAAGCGAAGCTCGTAGCCAGGGGGGCCGCAGCAATAAACAACCCGGTAGCAAAGGCGTGCTCGTCTCTTTTGAGGAAGAAACTCAAGTAGAACGGGACACCTGACCCAAATGCAGCCTCACCAATACCGAGTAGGACACGAATGGCAAGGAGCGTACGCCACGAGGTCACCAGGGCCTGGAGAGAGGCCAGTACGCCCCAGCTGCCAACACAGATCGCAATCCAGATGTGCGGTGGGACCACCTTGTACATTAGAGCCAACCACTGGAAGAGGATATAGGTGATGTAGAAGCCGGTGAGCAGCCATTCGAATTGCGAGTCCGTGAGTGAGAGATCATCCTTCAAGCCAGCGACCTTGGCATTGCCGATATTGCTACGGTCTAAGAAGGCTGCGAGGTAGAGGAGGGCAACGAAGAGGGTGAGGTGGGTGGTGAGCTTGCGTTTGATGCGAGTTTCTTCTTGAGAGGTGCAGCTGAGGCCATTCTGATCTTTTTGATCGTCATGTAGATCGATCTCACTGTTGCTATCTGAAACCTGTGAAGATGATGCGTGGCCGTGAGTTTTAGCGACTTTGCCGACATCTTTCAACTCATAGCCCTCATACTGCTCCAGATCGTTTAGGTCAGAGCCGTTTGACTCCCGCTCCGACTCTGGTGTGAGGCGAGCATGCGAGGGGCCGTGCCCATCGCTGGAGTCGGAAGTGGGACTCGTTAGAATGTTCTGCTCATCCGCGATTGAAGACGCGATTATAGAAGGAGTGGCGGGTGCCATTTGAAACGGTTCACCGCTCCATTCGGGAATGGAAGCGCTGCAACCAAGCACTTTCGATATGCTCTGTTGGCGGTGAGAACTTATTCTCCTACTAGCAGGCGTGGTGCTGGTAAGGTGTCTGAAGTCCAGCTGCTCCAGCGATTGCTCAAACGAGTAGCTGGACCCCCTTGGCCATTGGTGTAATGGTAATAATATCCTGCAGGCCCTAAACCTCGGCAGGTAGAGCCACAGACCATCAGCCACATTGAACTGTAGACCCCGGATTCAGCGGAACAGTGGGCGGGCGGGATGGGACTACCGTCGCCTGTGGCTGTGCCAGGTCCTTGTGGAAACATGAGGTCCTGCTCTCTCTCGATGGCAGACTGATCGTACTTCAGCAATGTCCGCTCAGCAAGATCACGAGTGGAACCGACACGAAACTCATTCTCAGCTCACCACATTCTTCACGAGACAAGTAGTGGAGCGAGGAGCAATATTCTGCAGTAGAAGGCATGTAGGGTCCAAATTACCCCCATTCTGCGGGCAACTGGACACGGAGTCGAGCGTTGGCTCCATCCAAGATCTGCAGGCACTATCAGACAGGGAAGCTACAGACGACATGACAACGATTTGATGGTGATGTCCATGCAAGCAACCACAGTGATAACGATAACAAGGCGACTGTACACGCAAACGCAGACGCCTGCGCGACAAATGGAACGTCGCGGGAGAGAGTCTAGACCTCCCTCTATTCTGTCTACAGACCCTCAGACTGGCGGAAGAACCGCCTGGACGGCGCAGCGCACAGGATAGAGAAATTCTTTCAAGGTGCGCGTCAGGAAGTAGGACAATGCACGGAAGATGCTTTGCGTCAGATCAACCTGCATCGCCGTTGGTGCCGTTGGTACCGTTGTTATCGCTGAGGAGGTTGAAAGGGATCCGTACAGCATACAGTACAGCACAGCTTTATCATCTGAGACGCTAGGTACATAGCAGTGAAAGGGTCCCGCCACCATCACCACCACCACCACCACCACCACCACCACCACAGTCACACCACCTTGTCGAGTTGCACTGCAGCTGCGGTACAGACGCAGTCATCCATAGCGATAGCACTGTAATAACAACGACCGCGCCCTCTGCGCTCTCCACTCCGCCTTTTCCCTGGCCCTGTCCTGCTCGACCGCCATTGCTCCCTGTGACGCTGTTGTGACAAGTCTACCCGAATCCCACTCCTACACCTGCCGGGGACCGCTGCAGCGCCATCACTCCCGCATCCAAGGGGAAACACGCCTGCAGCCTGGATGGCAGGTGGCTGTCACAGATGCATCATCACCATCATCATCATCACCACCACCACCATCTTCGCCCTCATCCTCATCCCCATCATCGCCGCTCAAGAGGAGAGTGAGCTGCCTACCACCACCCCTCCAGTCCAGACCTGGCCAGTGGGCACAGGCGGGACCATCCGCCGGCGCAGTACCCGGATCTTACACATCGCTGCCCTTTCGGTTACCTAATCCAGCCCACCCTATTCGCTCGCTATAGGTACAGGTGGAGGTGTTGGCATGCCTATAGCCGTATCGACGCCTACTTCTTCGATCGAGCCAAATCTTGGAAGACTCTAGGTGCGCGAAAATCCTCAGGCACCATCCTGCAGCTACAACTCCTCCCCCTCGCTTCGGCTTTCCAAACGGTCTTCTTTTTCCCCCCTCCCCCATCACCATCACCAACGCTGTGGACTTTTCCCCCTTCGCCGGCACCGAGCGACACGACCTGTCGCGACACCAACCGACACTGGATCTATCGTCGCGTCGATCGCCTGTTGGACTTGTCGCCTCTTGCACATACCGCGAGGCCCACGGTGCAATCCAGCGCGTGCCCAGGTGGTGCACACGAGCCAGATCCCCACACGTCATTGGCTTTGCGATACTTGCAATTGAGCTTGTTCGCACCCAATCTCCCTTCCGACAGCCAACTCGCGACTCCGCCTGCTCCATCCTCCACCGCACCGCGACAGGGGCATCGCACCACATACCGACGCACCTACTCTGTAATCAATCCACTTCGCTTCACCCAACCCTGGCGCGCGCCTCTGGTAGATCAGCCTGCCTACTTCCAGCCTGGCTTCGACAATTCTTCCTCCATCCATGCCTCACCTTCGCCAGGCCTTCACTCGCCCTCGCCCGATCCCGCTCTTCCCTCGGTCAATGTACTAGCCCTACCGCCTCTGTCTACATCTGCTCGTCTCGAGAGTAGTACTACTAGATCTGATACCACCGCTCTCGCCCACACCTAGCAAGGACCTGCCTCCGCCCCCAGACTGCCCTTCCTTGCCCTCCTCTTCCTACTCCTCCTCCTCCTCCTCCTCCTCATCCAAGACCGTCGCCCACAATAGAGTGGGTCCTGCAATCACCGCTGCCACTGCTGACTCCATGCCCAGCGCTGATGGCGAGCCGACTGGCGATGCAAACCCAAGCAAGCCTAAAAGGGTTAGAACCGGCTGTCTCACTTGCAGAGAGCGTCACCTCAAATGCGATGAGGCGCTACCGCATTGCAACAACTGCAAGAAGAGCAACCGCCAATGCAAGAGGGGTGTCCGCCTCAATTTCATAGACACGTGGGTCGACAAGCCTCCTCGCATTGTCACGTTGTTCGGGACGAAGGACTGGCGCGTGGACTTCCATGATGAGTCCCGAGAGATCGCCAGTGAATATGTTGGAGGGTTGGCCAGATACAAGCACATCAGACCGCCGACGGCCATCAACAAGGCTGGAAGCGTGACGGCTCCAAACGAGCTGCCCAACGGCAATGGCATCTGCATGGACTTCCCGGCGCAACTCCCACCATCATCGCTGCAGCACAGCATCCCTCTGCCACCCATACATGCCATTCGCGATCCCCATCAGCCGCATTTCCCAGATGCATCCAGCCACCAGGCTTCGGACATGAGCACCTTCTTCGACAACAAGCACCGCCAGAGCAATCCACATGACGGCCTCTTCCAGCCGCACCTTCCTTCCAATTCGGGTTCCTCGAACGGTTCGATGTACCAGCCCTCACACACTCCACACACCGTGCGCAACTCAATCGTCTCCTACAACGCCCATGACAGCCCACAGCAGGACCAGGATGACGGCAAGCGGGAATACCTCAATAGCCAGGAGGAAACGCTCTTCATGCAGGTCTTCGTGGAGGAGGTCGGGTTGTGGATGGACAGTATGGATCCCATGAAGCACTTCTCCCGTCTACTTCCTTTCCACTCGCTGTCAGAGCCAATGCTGCTGAACGCGTTCTTAGCTTGCGGTGCTCGCCATTTGACCCTGGTCAATCCAGCATACACCGAAGAGAAGGCGCTGCACTACTACGACACTGCAACACGATATCTGCTGAAGAACCTGCAGAACCCCAACCGCGACACTGTCATCTGTGCAACTACGGCCGTGATCCTTAACGTGTACGAGATCATGTCTGAGAAGGCATTGCAGAGGATGAACCATATTGCTGGTGCCAGAGCCCTGATCAAGGAGTGTGGCTGGAACGCCCGCGCACAGGGGATAGGAGCCGCTTGCTTCTGGCTCAATGTTGGGTTGGAGGTGCTCTCGTGTCTCCACTTCAACTGGCAGTGCGCATGGGATCCCGATGACTGGGGGCTTGAATTTGATCTATCACGTGAACAGTACAATGGCCGTGAAGAGGTCTGGACTCACAAGATGCTATACATCATCGCAAAGGTGTGCAACTTCCGCGCTACCATACCTCGTTTCCAGGAACCAGACCGTCGTGCGGAGCAGATAAGGCAACAGCATCGCTATGAAGAGTGGTGCCGTCTCAAGGGCTACTGCGATGCGTGGAACAACAACATCCCGCGCACAATGCACCCCATGAGCTACCTCTACCCTAGCCAGACAACTTCCAAGTCTGCTTTCCCAGAGGTCTGGCTGATCAAGCGCACGACGATCGTGGCCCGTCTGTTCTACCATACCGCTATGCTCTTGCTGGCGCAGGTTAATCCGTACTACAAAGCCGACACTGGAGCCATGGCTGAGCAGCAGACCTTGCATGCCCAGATGATATGTGGCATAGCTGCACATGTCAAAGACCGTGGCGTCGCAAGCGTAGCGATACGATCACTAGCTCACGCAGCGGAAGTCCTGACGGATCGAAGGGAGCAGGAAGAGGTCTTGCAGATATTCGACAAAATCAACAAAGAGACTGGCTGGAGGATCGGCTTCGTCTACAAGGAGCTCAAGGAGAAGTGGGGTTGGAACGACTACCAACCGTCACCAGAGCAATATGCGCAGACACACCAGGCCGCGAGAGAGGTGAAGGAAGCACAAGTCGCCGCTGCTGCACAGGCCGCTGCAGCCCAACACCAACTACAGATGCAGGCAGCGCAGTCGTTGCAGTTGCAGAATCCAAGCGGTTTCGGATTCAGCCAGTCTCAGACACAAAGGCAACAGCAAAAAGCATCGGCACCCTCAGCAGCATCTGCAATGAAACGACCTCCAGCAGGTATACCGAATCCTCTCTACGCCCAAGCCGACTTCAACCTCCCTCAGCATCCATACCAGAATGTCTACGTGGCACCTACTGGTGGAGGCGGTGGCTCGGGCAGCGCTTTTGGTGCGAACGCGAGCAACGGAGTCTGGGCTTCTCTCTACTAAGACTGGTCCTGCCTCTTCGTGTTTGCGTTTTGGCGATGAGCATCCAGATCTCCGTGATGTTGGTTCTCTCCCACGCTTGAACCATTCCGTACTTGCGGGGCGCCCAGATGTGAGGCCCAGCACACGAACGCGCCATCCGATCCACATTCGCAAGTAAGCGGATCCAGCATAGCAGCATATACACACGCATGTGTCTACAGCATAACAAGCACAGCGCAACTTACAAAGTGAAAAGCCACATACTCTTCGACTTGCTGGGAAAGTCGAAAACCGTACACAGTACAAAACAACATAGTACAAACGCACACATGTCAATTGTAGCTTTTTTACACACACACACACACACACACACACACACACATTTCGATGGCAGACGTATAGGCGTTAGTGGGGGTTTTATCACAGTCGAAAGTCACGATTCAATGTATTAGGACGATTCTGTTCTCAATCAGGGATACTTATCTTACTGCTTAGGGATTTTCTCGGGAGGGATCGTCAACTGCGACTTATCTACATTTGACATGAGACGACAACTCTTCAAGTGTCTGCGCTATACAGCCCGCAGTGGCGATATCGTTTGTTCTGGTTTTTGGCGCAAGCGAGCTCTGGCAACGACTTGACACTACACAAGATCTCAAAAGTGCAGCTATGGAAATTGCAACTTGGGAGGGATTTGATCTTTATAAGCAGCGATGGCGTTCGGTCTCTAGGTAGAGGGTCTACTCATTTAATGCTTAAATCTTCCATTCTCACACGATGTAACAAGGCGTTGAATTCGTGTTGGAGACAGGATACAGATATGTGAGATGCGAGATCAGAATGACATACATACTTTCTGCTCCTTGTACCAAATCGCAGGAGGTTCTGATGCGTCAGTGAACGCACCCGTTCCAGGCTTAGGCCTGCATTCCATTGCATCAGTTTTAGCCCCTCTTTGAATAGAATCGTGGAACAGCCCCCACAGATCTCAAATGCTTCGAATACGGCAGTTGCCACACAACAGTATTGCAGAAATGGCGTGTGGATGGAATTGTCACCTTGAACAAGCCGCATCAGGGTTTGTTGCAACCATGTAAATCTTGAGACTTATATGGATCAAGGTCTTGACTTTTGGATTCCATAAGTGTATTGATAGCCTTGTCTGCACACTAGCTGTAGAAGCGGTGCAGGTCATCAACCTTTACTCCATCTCACAACCACCTGCGTACAGATTCGTATGCGACAACATCGACCGGTGGAGATATCTCACCAGCACCAATATTATGAGCTCTGGTTGGCGATCTGCCATGATTACACCCACGCTCGACAGTGGGAATGGCTCCATTAGCAGCATTGATCACTCCATCGACAGCATAAACAGGGCGTACGGCGTTACAGTTAGAGATTAGTGGTCTTGTTGTTCCGACACTTTGCGATACCTGACCGACTGTCTATGGCTTGGCAGACGTAGTCACTTTCCGGCGTCGCGCTTGTTCGTAGTGCCTACCTTCCTATGTACCTAGGTACTCATCTGCCAGCAACAGCAAAGACCACAACCAAAGTGACAAGAAATTTGAACTTGGAAATCACATCAGGAAGTGGTAGCAAGGTTTGGTGCGAACTTGGTAATCGGGTTGAAGGCGTTGTCTGAGCCTACCACTACTGTCGCCTACGGGTCTCCTAGAATTGTTGTTCTTGGCTACCATCCTCCCTGCCACTCGGAACATGCAGACCACTGCAATATCCCATTGATGTCTGAAGGACTGAGTTGAGAGATATGGATCATGGACCTGTCGATGCCGGACCCCAGAATGATCGCGGGTATGAGGAGGCTACCACGGGGCCTTATTCACCTGAGAGCACCAAAGTGAAACCAGTCGAACGCCACCTTCACCACGATAACGAGCTAGTTGGGGACGCTATGCACAATGAGAGCCAGCAACGCGATATTGTCGAAGACAATGAGCCACAGCTCGACCAGCGAACTGCAAGTGTCACATCTAACGGCTCGCTAAAGGATCCTCCTCTTTATCCTCGCGTTGGTGCGACGCTGGAAGAAGTGTCAGGCGACATATGCGTCGACAATATGCAAAATCAGAGGGATACCTCTCAGCCAGCTTCCCCTAAAGCACATTCGGAAAATGGTAATGTCTCGAATGAGGCGTCATCATTTCGCATATTCAGATTCGTACTCTACGAAACGAGTGCTCGCTATTGGATAACGGGCTCTGACAGCGCCGAACGTCGCTTCAAGCTCCTGCGCATCGATCGGACGTGTCCTCCTGGGAGGATTGCCCTCATTGAGGATGACGTTGTCTATGACAGGCAGCAGGTCAATGAAATCCTAACGACCATTGATGATGGCAACAAGGCAACTGGCGGACTGAAGCTGAAGTGCAAGTTCTGGGGTCTGCTAGGGTTTATACGCTTTACCGAGGCCTACTACATGCTGATCGTCACCAAGGGTTCCAGAGTGGCCATAGTGGGCGGACATTATATCTATCAGATCGACGCGACCGAGCTGGTACCGCTTACGACTGGTCCTAGCAGCCGGTTCCTGCAGAACCGTAACCCTGAGGAGGCGAGATTTGTCAATGTCCTCCACAATCTCGATCTTGGGAAGCACTTCTACTTCAGCTACTCTTACGACATCACGCACTCTCTACAGCACAACATAATACGGCAGAGAGAAGCTCTTGCAAATGACAAAACGTCGGCACGCAATGATGACTTCAACAGCATGTTCGTCTGGAACCATCATCTGCTCAAGCCTGGCCTCTCAGCTCTCAGGAAACCATTCGATTGGTGTCTACCCATCATCCACGGTTTCATAGACCAGTCTTCCCTAGATGTCTTCGGCCGTAGCGTCTACATCACCATCATCGGACGGCGCTCGCGTTTCTTTGCTGGCGCTAGGTTCCTCAAACGTGGGGTCAACGACCAGGGCTTCGTTGCCAATGACGTGGAGACAGAGCAGATCGTTTCAGAGATGCTGACAACCTCCTTCCATGCTCCAGGCCCGAAGCTGTTCACAAACCCCACGTGGACCTCCTACGTGCATCACCGCGGGAGCATACCACTGTATTGGACGCAGGATAATAGCGGCGTCTCGCCCAGGCCTGACATCGACCTGAACTTACACGATCCCTTCTACCAACCAGCTGCACTACACTTCGACAACCTGTTCGAACGATACGGATGTCCGGTCTATGTGCTCAACCTGATCAAGGCTCGAGAGCGCACGCCGCGCGAGTCGAAGTTGCTTGTTGAGTTTCAGAATGTGATCGAGTACCTGAATCAATCCCTACCAAGCGACAAGAAGATCCAATACAAGGCTTTCGACATGAGCCGCGCATCCAAAACACGAGGCGGCGATGTGATTGGTAGCCTAGAAGTGATTGCAGCGGAGATCGTACGCAAGACCGGCTTCTTCCACAACGGTGAGGTCGGCGAGAGCCAGACACAAGTTCAGAACGGTGTGGCTAGGACCAACTGTATCGACTGTCTTGATCGAACAAATGCAGCCCAGTTTGTCATCGGCAAGCATGCGTTCGGACAACAGTTGAAAGCGCTGGGAGTGATTGATTGTGACGATGTTGATTACGACACTGATGCAACAAACATGTTCACGCACATGTTCCATGACCACGGCGACACAATAGCGGTTCAGTACGGTGGCTCGCACCTTGTCAACACGATGGCGACATATCGTAAGCTTAATCATTGGCAGAGCAGTTCGAGAGACATGGTGGAGAGTTTCAAGCGTTACTATCACAACTCCTTCCTAGACAATCAGCGCCAGGAAGCATACAACCTGTTTCTGGGAAATTACATCTGGGCACAAGGGCAACCAATGCTGTGGGACCTGCCAACAGACTACTATCTTCACCATAGCAACCCAAGAGCATGGTTAGAGAGGAAAAGAAGGAACTATATTGATTGGTACACTCCTGAGTTTCTTGAGGAGCGACGGCTACCAGGTGCGCCATATGCTGAAGAAGTGGCCTTGCATCATCGCCATCAGCACGAAAACGTCAGCCTCCATGATGACTACTGGACCGAATACTACCGCCCACTCGCCCTTTCTTCACTGGAAAAGGTACACGCCTACCACATGACCTCGACCAATCAATATCTTCCAGATAGACCACCAAGAGATGGGCCCTTTGACTTCAGCCCCTTCAAGACACGTCTTAACCCTAACAGACACGCTGTCGACTCTCCGGACAAGAAGCGGAAAGGCGTTAAGATTCTCGATCCGCAGGATGATGTCCCTGTTTCATTACTACCATCATCGAATGCGGCTGACGGTGAGACCAAACCGAGTGGCATTTTGCGCGAGCCAACCGATGGGCGTGTTGGAGTGAGAGCCCTCCAGCAGTTCGGTCCTGATGCGAGCATGCCAGATGGGCGGCATGCCTCCAAGTTGTCGAACACCATGAGCAATACTTCTCGGAATGGCAGCCGCAATGCTTCCATCAATTCCATCAACACTGCCAAAAACGCAGACAAAGACCAGATGCACCTCTGGACACTGAACCAGTTTCACTACCAGAGTCTCCACCCTACAGTCAGTGACCGAGAACAGATCGAATATACGAAATACATGTCTCACCCTCTCAATCTACCTCTAGTGGTGTCGTCTGAAGTTCCATCGGATGCCAACATCGACTATATCGAGTACGTACAGAAATCAAGAGGAAGCGGGTTTGAAGATGTGGATGAGCTTGATTTTGACGAGGATGCATTGGGAGGTGGGGGAATAAGTGAGCAGGATCTTAGAGACTTTGATGATTTTGTCACTGTGAGAGAGGATCCGCTCACCATTACTGAAGAGGACGGAGAGAAGAAGAGATACAAGGCGTACAGACAATGGCTGAGAGGAAAAAGCCTCTTCAAACAGAGCAAGGTAGATCCCGAGTTTGTTGGGTAAATGCCACGGTTTTGTAGTATCATGCAGGCCGTTGCTGGTGGACTTAGAACGTACACACACTGATACACGTAAGAGTTGCGAGTGACAGAAGAAAACAGGTCTTGTCCTGCGTACGATGATGACCCTACGGACCACTCCACACGGTCTTAAGTGCTGCAGAACACGGCGTCGCCCACAAGCGTGAAGTTGAAGGTCGCCGTGCTGCCTATGTACTCGTCTAGAAATACCCAAAATCACCCATATCAATGTATACCCTGAACCGTAACTCCATGCTAATATGCGCGCACTTTCGTGCTCCAGACAATATTCAATTAGGCGTAGATAGGAAAGGGATTTGCTTGTGGATTCACACGAGGCATATGTCGTCCATCTACAGCATCACGAAGTACACGATTCTCCGTCCCCTGTGGGAGACAGCTGGCGGACGTGCGAGATGGGTCTGAGAGCCCACTTGCCGCTCTTCGCGTCCCAGCCCATCTCGGCCTCGGCGCCGTCGACACCGACGTCGGCCGCCGTGCTGGTCATCTCCAGGGTGTTCTCGTGCTCGAAGCCGGGGTAGGGCACGATCTGTATCCCGTCCTCGCCGAACGCAGCCGCGACGTCGTCCCTCGAGATGCCGCCCCAGGACACACGGCCGTGGCTGCTGCTCCTGGCGAGGGAGCTGCGGCTGGCGCCAAAGCCCGAGTCCTGGGACTGGGTGAGGTGGCGCATGCTGTCCCGCTGGCCGAGGCGGCGCTTCTCGTTGCCGTTCTCGCCTGCGAAGGTGAAGCCGCCGCCGTAGGAGAAGGGCCCGTTGGCGCCGTCGGGGGTGTAGAAGCGCTTGTCGATGCGGACTATGAGCCAGAAGATGACGACGCTGATCTCGATGGTGAAGTTGAAACAGTAGAAGGCCGCCTTCGAGAAGTAGTAGGGATGCGGTGCGGGGCGTCGACGGTCGCCGTCTATGAAGATCGGGACTGGGTTGAGCAGGTTCGTACCGGCTCTGTAGGCGGCGCCGAGGGTGAGGAAGACGGATGAGACGAGGACGATGGCGATCTTTGCGCGCATGCTGCCCTGGCCGAACTTGTCTATGGGCTTCGTGTTACGGACGGAAGGGAGTCTTCGGATGATGGTGGATATGCTGACGAGCGGGATGGGAAGGAAAGCCACGACGGCGTAAAAAGTCGCACCGTAGCACTGTATGTCCCGAGTGGCTGTCCTGACATTCGGGTCGAGCGAGTAGAATTCGAGAATGACTGAGATGATGAGGGAGAGGACCGTAGCTACCATGATCCCAAGCAGGATAGGGAGGACCAATCCAACAGGCTTCAGCCAACCAAAGTGAGGGTGTTGGCAACGGATGATGCGCTGGGTGAAGAACAGGTTGGCGATGAAGAGAAGGATGACACCTGCATAGACGAAGATCATGGCGACCATGCCGATCTGCACGTTGCGAGGGTAGTTGGCCCAGACTATCCGGAAGGTCGTCGCGAGGATTCTCGTTACGCAGAAACCTGTCGATAGACAGTCAGCACGCATGTCGAAAAGGCCAGACGCAGGCTGGGTTCGACTGTACCGAACAACATCCCGTTCATGCCAAACTTCTTCCCTCTGGCATTGTTGATCTTGAGCGTGGCCATGTTGAGGCCGCCACATATGATGAACAACGCCAGGAAGATGGCATTGACTGGGACATCAGGCAGGACAGAGGGTGTCTCTCCCAATCCCTGGTATTCGGGAGGGTATGGCGGGCCCTTTGGCTGTATCGATCATCGTCAGCGTGTTGCTCATCGTATATCCATCAAGAGGAACCAGCTCCATACCCGACCTTGCGACGCCATTACTGGGACTGTTGGGATTACAAGATGTATTGAACTAGAAGTACTTGTCGATTGGATCAAGGCAAAGACATGAGAAGCGAAAATCGTCACACTGCCAAGTAGTACTGTAGATACCTCGACAAGAAGCTGATGGCAGCAGCGGCAGCAAGCAGCAGCAACAGTGGTATCGCCTGCGGGTATGTTGTGTAGGGACAGAGCGGTTTACATCAGGTCAGGTTGAGAGAAGCATTATCATCGCCAACGCCCACCCGTACTTGTCCACGTAACGCACCTACAAACACGCTCATCCATGGCTCTAGGCGTCGAAAGTCCCTTGGAAGGCCTCCGCCCTATTCCTGTCTTCCATCTACTCTTTGGGAGTAGAACGACACTGAGCTGCAGCAAGCACAGACCCTACAACATCGGACAGTCGGACTTTGTTAGCCAAGAAGCAGCCGTGCCATTGGCTGGCCCGCGTATTATGGTTTAGGGTTCATGCCCATATGCGAACCTTAAGTGACAAGATGACGCCTACATCTAGCAAACGGTTTGCTGGACGCATGTTGCACTCGTTACATGCACATACACACACACACACACACACGCTCGTCCCTACTTGCAGCAGGACGATAGCGATCAGCGAACAACACTCGTGCCCGGCATTCGCATATGAGATGAGCGTGGCTGCGTTCGACCGTCCCGCATCTGTCGCACAGCCCATGGCAACGGCGTGGCCAAAGATCCGGCGAGTCGTAGCCCCATCTACGTTCACCGGGATCCGCTTTTCTCCCCCCTTTCACTTGGCCTTCAGGATGGATATTGATGCATGCAACATCCAGGATCGCAGCCCGGCCCTCAAAGTCTCCCCTCACAATCAGCCTGTCATCTTGGCGCGTTTCATACTGGGGTTCCTGGCATCCCCAGCCTCTGCATCCTCGACGTAAGGTGACTAGCCATTAGACGGGATGGATGATGTGTCAGTGTCACAGCTGAATCGCACAACATGGTTCGAACCGAGCACAGGAGGATTTACCTTTGCTCTCTCGCCGCATTTGGCCAAAGCCGTCTGATATATTTGGGCACCAAGTACTACGTACACTGCAGCACTACTGTAGGGCCGCTGTGCAACCCAATGGTAGGAGATTGGAGATTTCGCTACAAAGCCAAGGCGTTATGCTCTTGCTTGCGATCGATCGCATGCAAGCCAGACCGACAACGTCCCTGAAGATCAGGTACTTCGTATGCGAGTGGCTGCAACATTTCACGTCAATGGGCGCAGGGGAGCCGGTCCTGCAATGTTGTTGCGTCTGTCCTGTTTTGGACCTCCTATCTTTGCCTGGGTGTATCATTAAACTGTAAAATGGCCCAGGATTTGCCCAGCACTGCGCGTTGACCCCTCTGATATACTGCCTTGTAGCTTCCGTCATATATATCGCACTCGAGCATTGTTTCGTTCGCTACCACCCACATCAATACTGCTACTACTACTGCCACTTCCGTGACGAGCTTTGCGTATAACCGTACGCACAGCGCGGCATCTCGATCTCTCGCGATCCCTAACGCGTCACCAACATCATGCCTCGAATGAGGCTTTCCGAGGGTAACCTTCTCCCAAGCTCGTGGAAGTGGAAGGACATCCGCGCCTGGTATGACTGGCATTTCAGCAGCAAGTCGCCTTGGAAACAAGTTTCTTGAAGCGCAAGTGCCTCCCTCCTTGCGAAAGGTCCGTTGCGGTAGTGCCCTTCGCAGCCAACCAATTATCAGCCGGTATCGGAACTGAACGCTCAGCTTATACCTCCAAGTAACGCCCATCATTTGCGACGCAAGCCCAGTGACTTGTTTGAGAGGGACAATGCCATGTGGTGGGATACGGTAGATGGTGAACGATTTTGCATGCCGTCCATTCGGTAACACGTCCCGCGCGCTGCACCTCGGGCAGGCTGGCCGAGCAAGCCGAACCCTGCGTTGTAATACTCCATGAGTCAATCCTCCAGCAACATTCGGCAATTATCGCTACATTGGTCCCGTACATGATCTATTAGATGATCTTGAAACAATTCTTTACATTCGACATATCAGGTTGTCGGGACGTTGACGATCGCTCCACCCTCAGCATCCTTGGATGATCACAGCACTAGCTAGGTCACCAACAATGAGCGATCAAACACTACGCCACGCCCACGCGGCAGCTTTTGAGGCTTTCGCTGATGGCAATGCCAAAAGCAAAGCTATCTATGATCGAGCCACCGAATCCTTACCGGGAGGCAATACACGCACTGTCCTGTTCTACGAGCCCTTCCCAATCTCTATTGCCAGCGCCAGAGGCAGCAAGATGACATCCGTGGATGGGAAAGAATACGTCGACTTTCTAGGCGAATATACAGCTGGCCTCTATGGGCACTCAGAGCCAGTCATCCTCGAAGCCATCACGCAAGCCCTCAGTAGGGGATTGAGCTTTGGCAGTCATAATGCCGATGAGGCGGAGCTGGCGGCGCTTGTACGCGAACGATTCCCCAGCATCGACCTACTGCGGTTCACCAACTCTGGGACCGAGGCAAACCTGATGGCCATAGCCCTAGCGAAGATCTTCACGAAGAAATCGAAGGTGCTTGTCTTCAGTGGTGGTTATCACGGAGGTGTCTTCTTGTTCAAGGAAGGATACAGCTCGCCTCTGAACGCACCACACGAGTACTTAATCGCCAAGTACAATGACGTTGAATCCGTCGAAGAACTTGTCAGCAAAGCCGAAAACGCCAACGATCTTGCCGCCATTGTGGTGGAGCCTATGATAGGCTCAAGCGGCGCGATACCAGGGGACCATGCTTTCCTGGCTGGACTCAGGCAGGTTGCGAGCAAACACGGTGCTGTGTTGATCTTCGATGAGGTCATGACGTCGAGACTATACAGAGGGCGAGGCGTGCAAGGTGAGCTGCCAGATGAAGCTCAACCCGACCTTACGACACTTGGGAAGTGGATAGGCGGCGGTATGAGCTTCGGGTGTTTTGGCGGGAAGAGGGAGATCATGGAACTATTCGACCCCCGGAACCCTGGAGCGTTGGCACACGCAGGCACCTTCAACAACAACGTGTTGACCATGGCGGCTGGCAGAGCAGGCTTGGAGAAGATCTTCACGCCGGACAGGGCAGGGGAACTGCACGAGAAGGGCGAGCAACTCAGGAAGCGGCTGCAGGCGGTGAGTGAGGGCTCGTTGTTGAAGGTGACTGGCTGCGGGTCGTTGATGAACCTCCACTTCACGACGACGCCCGTCGATGCGATAAAACGTCCCCAGGATGTCGTGGGTGGCAACACCATGCTAGGGGATCTGCTACACCTCTTCCTGCTAGAGAAGGGCTACTACGTTGCAAGACGTGGGTTCATCGCCTTGAGCTTGGCCATCTCAGACCAGGATATCCATGGGTTCGTTGATGCGGTTAAGTCGTTCATACACCATCATCAGTCGGTAGTGATGCTGAACTAGCCTATGTTAGAAATCGTATTCGAAGTACTCATGATTTGACTCTCAGCTGCCTACTGCAGTCGTCACCCGCTCAGGCATCTGCTCGAGCACTGCTGGGGTTGCTACGCAGTGTTGCCTGGATGGGTATGCACACCCTAGTACGGTTGCAGTCCGTCGATTAGGCAGCCATCGTGGCCTGAGGTGTACTTCGGTGTAGGTGGCGGTTGTGTAGGCAACCACGGGAGGATTACTTAAGCAAGGGTTCTCCCCGGTAACTCGCGCGTCACCCTTCTCGCTCTTCTTAACAATGCCACACGCGACAGACCCGATTGACAACACGAGCCAGCGAGCGTGGTTTTCCGACCGACAAACACATTGATGGCCATCAAATCCTTGTAAACAGGAGTACCCTTGAGTAACGCTTGGCGGCTGGTTTGTTTGGCATCAACAGTATCCAATCGAACTTGAACGAAACATCCCATAGCAGCCTTGACCACCTCCCCCGTTCCAGTGGTGGATCCTTTGCTGCCTCCCACACACGACACTTGTCGTGGACTGAAACGACAAACGCCCGTCATTATTGCCTCAGGTTTGACCGTCGCCAGTCTCTTCCCAATCCATCTACTAGAAAGGTCGTCTGCGCTGCCTCCTCCTCGCATGTTGCACCGCCTCCACTACCCTCTTACGCCCATCGATCCCATCGCCTGCATCCCATCAGAAGCTGCGCTCAAGCTGCTAGCTGCTTGGATCATTAGTCACCCTTTCGTCATCTGTCATCCATCCGTCTATCCATCCGCCTCTCGCTGTCCCGCGAACGACGCAACCCTTGACTCTTCCCAACTATCACCCCTCTCACAGTCGCCAACCTGGGTAAACGCAGGCTTTCAGGCGAGGAGGCAGTGGCCAGCCCTAATAAGAAAGTATTGACAGATCCATCAACAAACGGCAAAATGGATGTCGATAGCCCTGCTGCCGCTGTCGAGCAGCTCAAGAACGGCGCGAATGGCGACATCGATGAGTCCCTCTACAGCAGGCAGCTCTATGTCCTGGGCCATGAGGCCATGAAGCGCATGGGCTCATCGAACGTCCTCATCAGCGGGCTCAAGGGCCTGGGTGTCGAGATCGCGAAGAACATTGCCCTCGCAGGCGTCAAGAGTCTCACCGTCTTCGACCCCACTCCAGCCGCCATCGCAGACCTGTCGTCGCAGTTCTTCTTGCATCTGGAGGATGTTGGGAAGCCAAGGGCAGAGGTGACCGCGCCACGGGTGTCAGAGCTGAACCCGTACACTCCTGTCGGCATACACCCGGCTCAAGATCTGACAAGCGATCTGTCCCTGTTGAAGAAATACCAGGTGGTGGTGCTCACAAGCACGCCGCTGAAGGATCAGCTCAAGATTGCAGACTACTGCCATGAGAACGGAATATACGTGGTCATCGCCGACACATTCGGTCTCTTTGGTGGCATCTTCACAGACTTTGGCAAGAACTTCACGGTTGGAGACGCAACTGGTGAAAATGCGCTCAACGGCATCGTGGCGGGCGTCGACTCAGAAGGCTTGGTATCTGCGCTGGATGAGACAAGACACGGACTGGAGGACGGAGATTTTGTCACATTCACCGAGGTGGAAGGCATGGAGGGTCTCAACGACGGCAAGCCACGCAAAATCACCGTTAAAGGCCCTTACACTTTTTCCATCGGAGACGTTTCAGGACTGGGCGAGTACAAGCGCGGTGGTCTTTACCAGCAAGTGAAGATGCCCAAGTTCCTCGACTTCGAGCCTCTTAGCAAACAGCTGAAGAACCCTGAAGTGCTCATGTCCGACTACGCCAAATTTGATCGCCCACCCCAGCTCCATGTTGGCTTTCAGGCGCTACATGCCTTCGCTGAGAGGCACGGCGGCCAGTATCCCAAGGCGCATAACGAGCAGGACGCAGAGGAAGTGTTTAAGATTGCGCAAGAGAATGCAGAGGTTGGTGGTGATAAGGTAGAGCTGGACGAGAAACTCATCAAAGAGCTGGCATTCCAGGCACAGGGCGACCTCTCACCAATGGCTGCTTTCTTTGGTGGCCTTGCCGCGCAGGAAGTGCTCAAGTCAGTTTCCGGCAAGTTCTCTCCAGTCAAGCAGTGGCTGTACCTCGACTCTCTCGAATCGCTTCCGACCGCCTCACCTCGCAGCGAAGAGCTGTGCAAACCTCTCAACTCTCGGTATGACGGCAACATCGCGGTCTTTGGCAAGGAATTCCACGAGAAGATCACCAATGTCAAGCAGTTCCTTGTGGGCGCTGGTGCGATTGGGTGTGAAATGCTGAAGAACTGGGCAATGTTGGGTCTTGGTAGTGGGCCTAAAGGCCAGATCTACGTTACGGACATGGACCAGATCGAGAAGAGCAACCTCAACAGGCAATTCCTCTTCAGATCAAAGGACGTTGGCAAATTAAAGAGTGTATGCGCCGCAGAAGCCGTTCAGGCAATGAACCCAGACCTGAAGGGCAAAATCGATGCGATGAAGGACCGGGTCGCGCAGGACACTGAGGAGATTTTCAACGAAGGCTTCTGGCAGAGCCTTGACGGAGTCACCAATGCGCTGGATAACGTTGATGCCAGGACCTACGTCGACAGGCGTTGCGTCTTCTTCCATAAGCCACTGCTTGACAGCGGCACTCTCGGCACCAAGGGCAACACCCAAGTGGTGCTGCCACGCTTGACTGAGTCATACTCCAGCTCCACAGACCCACCGGAGCAGTCCTTCCCAATGTGTACACTGAAGTCGTTCCCGAACCGCATCGAGCACACCATTGCCTGGGCGAAAGACCTCTTCCATGCGTACTTCACCGCTTCGCCTGAAATCGTCAACCTGTACCTAACCCAGCCTGACTATCTCTCAACCGCTTTGAAGCAGTCTGGAAGCGAGAAGCAAACCCTTGAGACCCTCCGCGATTACCTCGTCAGCGACAAGCCCTCGAGTTTCGATGACTGCCTCGAATGGGCACGCTTATTGTTCGAAAAGCAGTACAACAATGCCATCCAGCAGCTGTTGTACAATTTCCCCAAGGATTCGACGACATCTTCTGGGCAGCTCTTCTGGTCTGGTCCAAAGCGTGCACCAGACGCTCTTAAGTTCGACCCTGAGAACCCGTCTCACTATGGCTTTGTCCTTGCCGCTGCCAACCTTCGTGCGTTCAACTTCAAGATCGAGCAGACGACAGACCGTGACTACATCGTTGGCGTACTTGATCGCATGGTCATTTCAGAGTTCAAGCCCGATCCAGGTGTCAAGATCCAGGCCGACGATAAGGAGCCTGATCCAAATGCCAACAGTGAACCTCTGGATGACAACGCTGAGCTGGAGCAAATAGTCAAGTCGCTTCCATCTCCAAGCAGTCTCGGCAAGTTCCGTATGGAACTTGTGGAGTTCGAGAAGGACGATGACACCAACCACCATATCGACTTCATCACAGCAGCCTCGAACCTGCGAGCAGACAATTACAAAATCCAGACGGCCGACCGCCACAGGACCAAATTCATTGCTGGCAAGATCATACCCGCCATTGCTACCACCACTGCTCTTGTTACTGGTCTCGTCGTCCTGGAGCTGTACAAGATCATTGATGGTAAGGACGACATTGAGCAATACAAGAACGGCTTCGTCAATCTCGCCCTTCCATTCTTCGGCTTCAGCGAGCCGATCGCCAGTCCAAAGGGCACATATCAAGGGCCGAAGGGTGAAGTCACGATCGATAAGCTTTGGGACCGTTTTGAGACCGAGGATGTCACGCTGCAGCAGTTCTTAGATGACTTCAAGGCAAAGGGTCTGTCTATCAGTATGGTCAGCTCAGGCGTGAGCTTGCTGTATGCTAGCTTCTACCCCCCAAGCAAGACGAAGGATCGATTACCCCTAAAGTAAGTTGCCACTTCGATTCATCTCATGATGGTAGAGCACCGAGAACTAACACCAATATCTACAGGTTGTCGCAGCTTGTTGAGACCATCAGTAAGAAGCCGATCCCTGAGCACCAGAAGAACGTAATCTTCGAAATCACTGCAGAAGATGAAACAGAGGAGGATGTTGAGGTTCCATATGTCATGGTCAAACTGGCCAAATAGATGTCCTGGATCTCGTTTGAGAAGATCGTTACGGCCGGCTACATTCGCATTCTAAACGGCGTTGACCTACGCACAGCTCCACTGTCAGGGGGATGGTTATCAACGAACCAAAAAGGAAAATCTGGTAGACTTGGGAAGGGTATGGGATACAGTTGCAGTTTCAAGAAATCATGCAAATCAAATTGATACTAGTTCGTGAGAAGAAAAGCCCTAGACCTTCGTGGCAGCCTGATGCTTCATCATATCATAAAGCCTGTCTAGTACTCAGACGCTTCGTTAAGTAAGCTGTATTTGGAATACTCGACTGGAAGATGCTTTAGTCTTCGATGTTAGTGGCCTGAGCGGCAAGTGTCGCAGGTGATGGATCCGTGAGTGGTTCCCCTGTAGCCAGTAGGAAATTAGCCATATCCTCCTCACGGCGCTCGCGGATTCGCTGGACACGCTCACGGTGCTGCGTATAGCGCAAGCGGTCCTGCTCATAGGAGTCGAATAGAACGGCAGTATGGCCGAGCCCCGCAAGCATCTGATCCCGTGCGTCTGAGTTCGCCCATTCGCCCTCCAGCCTCGCGGCGAACGACTGCAGCGTCTGGTAAAGGCTCTCCATCTGGCTGATGTGGCCCTCGCCCTTCTCCGTCATCTTCAAGAGGCCGGCGTAGTACTTGGCCCGCAGCACCTGGATCCAGCGCCGGCCGTGCACTGCGGCTGCCACCGTGCGCAAGTCCTCGAGCGCGAACATGGTCGTGACGACGTTGGAGTTGACGTACTTGCCATACCGAACCTGGGTCACGTCCGGGTCGTGGACGTCGCCGCTCTTGATCATGAGTCTCAGCTCACGGTCAGGAAGCAGGTGCCGGGGTTTCAGCTTGAACACGGCCAGCGCGTTCGTCTTGGTCATCTTTCCTGGCCACTGGGCCTTGTCGCAGTCGCTGCAGCAGCGGAAGCTGGAGACGAAGATGGCGTTGCGCGACGACTTCCTGCCGCAGAAGACGCAGTGGGCACGCGTCCACCTGTTCAGCTCCTGGAAGAAGTTGCGCGCCTGCTGCCGCTTTGCGGTCTTGAGGTCGCGGTAGCCGGTCACGTTGAGGTGGCGGCGGAGGAAGTACTCGGCCCAGGCCTGCGTCTCGGCATTGAGGCGCCTGCAGGTTTTGTGGAAACTGATGAGGCTATGGGGAGGCGAAGGCCACATCGGCCTACATGCTAGGTTGTAGTAATGGTCGACTCTATCTGGATCATGGTTGGGTAGGAGGTAGTCTATAACCTGGCACAGGATTTCAGATGGGAGGGCAGTCAAGCGATCCTTCGATGGAGTAGTCGGGTCGATGAAGGGCCCTGAATGGTCAATCTTCCTTCTTTTTGCGGGTGGCATCTCGAGGGACCGTTGCTTGTGGTTGTCCTGGTATTGGGTGGCTTCGAACGAAGTGCGATTACACACTGGCTTATGTCATGCACGTGCGGTGCCGTCATGAGAACAATGGAGCCAGACTGTCAGAACACCCATAGCATACGCAGAGATCAATGCCATCGTTGTCATCGAATGCTGTCGAAGTGGACATCAAAAAGCCATGGCCACGATGCTGCGAGCGGCGGCAAACAACACGCTGGCGTTCTCCGAGTTTGGGTGTCAAGTGGGTGTCTGCGCCGTAGACGACAGACCGCTCTGGATACAATCCAGCCTAGTATGGTCATGTGCATTGGCGAACCCTACCTCCACCGTACACCCACGCCCAGCCACGTGAGTCTCTGCAGACCATCTAACAATCGAACTGCATGATCGGCATCCTTCACACTGACCTGGCAGTGCATAAGAAGGACCGGTGTTGATGGCCGTCGCAACCGGTTGAAGGATTGATGGCCGTCACGGCTAATCCTTTATCGTCTCGCCTGAACTATACGCTTCTCTTGCCCCTCTCGCTACTGCCCAATGAAGAAGGTAAATTAACGTCCGCCAGTTGCCGGTACGGCGAGAGTAAAATGTATATAGGGTTGCGGATATCCTCATTCCACGACAAAGAGATCCATCAAGTCTTTCTCCAATAACTGATCGTCAGGCCACACACCTACTCAAATCCGACCGACACATCAAAATGGGTGGTGGCGACTGCTATAATCTCGACTATGAGCTCATCAATGCAGAAACCAAAAGCATGGCACTCTGTAACAACGAGGAAACCAGTAGGAAGGGCAGCACATTTTGTGTGACCTGTGACCTTTTGATCCCTGGAAAGGGAAAGCCATGGAAGGATGGATGCATCGTCATTGAAGGAGGCAAGATCAAACACGTAGGCACGAAATCCGACATTACCTTACATTTCGCCCATCTGGAGAGTACTCACGTCAAAGTGCTCATGCCTGGCATGTGGGACTGCCACGTACATCTGCTCGGTATGTGGAAAGTAGCTGGTTCCGACTTTGCCAACGCCTGGCAGCATATGGCTCGCTCAGGCGCACGGTGCGCCCGAGATGTGATGCTGTTGCTGAATGCCGGTTTTACTTCTGTGCGGGAGATGGCTGGTTTTGGCATAGACATGGCACAGGCTATCGAGGAGGGCACAGTGCCAGGGCCGAAGATCTACAGCAGCAATTGTATAATCTCGATGACAGGCGGTCATGCCGACTTGCATGACATGCCAATGTCATGGTTTGAGGACATGCATTGCCATAACCTCCCCATGGCAACTGCTGATGGCGTGTCTGAATGTCTGAAAGTTGTTCGAAAGCAATTACGTGCAGGAGCTAAAGTCATCAAGATTTGCGGTTCTGGCGGCGTCGGGAGCGAACGAGACAACCCTGTTGATCAGCAGTTCAGCTTCGAAGAAGTCAGAGCGATGGTTGAGGAGGCTGAGCGGGCTCAAAGAATCGTTGGAGCTCACTGTCACGGCAAGCCAGGCATCATGAACTCGCTGCGAGCTGGCGTGAAGACCATTGAGCACGGCAGTTATATCGATGAGGAAGCTGCAGATCTGATGCTGGAGAAAGACGCAGTCCTTGTCGCTACGCGGAAGATTGTTGAAGATGGCCTGAAGCTTGGCAAGGACATGTTCACACCCATTGGCTACCAGAAACTTGTAGTGACTGCGGAAGCGCAAGCCAAGGCGTACAAGATTGCGGTTAAGAAGGGTGTCAAGTGTGCCATTGGCACTGACACTGGCGTGTCTATTCCCGGCTCAAAGATCGTTTCTCAGGGATTGAACGGCAAAGAACTGTACTACGCCACGCAAGCCGGCATGACTCCACTGCAAGCAATCGAGGCAGCGACAGCAAACGGTCCATTAACCCTCGGCCCCCAAGCACCCAAGGCCGGTCAGTTGAAGGAAGGCTATGATGCTGACTTCATTGCACTGGATGAAGACCCGCTGGAAGACATCGAAGTCCTATCTGGGCCGGACCATGTCACACATGTTTGGAGAGAGGGCATCCTTTATAAGTGGCCTGGACATCCTGTTAATGCTTTGGACAACATGTGAGATGCTTACTGACTACTTTACTGGAAGAAATTTCCCAAATCTAGTTTACTACGGCTACTTGTCCAGCGCAATATCCATCAAAAGGGTTCTTCTTGATAGGCTATCGATATGCCCTGGCGAAAAGCAGCCATAGCCTTGTGATACAGTTCTGGCCCAATGCTGACCCTAGCGACGCCCATTTTGGCAAGATCACTTGAGTTGCAGAAGCCGGGCCTCATTATCATTTTAACGTTCAGCATACCATCAAATGCCTGTACAAATTGCTCCACTTCTGCATTTGACACGCCTCTACCCCCACTTCCGCCCCAGACGTAGACTGTCAGTGCCCCAGCAGCAAGGTATGCTTTGCCTCTTTCCACAGCCTCCTCGATCGGACGGCCACACGCTAACGCGTCAGTACGTGCGTTGATACAGAAATTTGGCACACCTGCTTCTCTAGCGGCCGTGACTGCTTGTTGGATTCTACTTGCTGCATCTATAATAGTTCTCAAAGTGCCAGTCTCAGCTTGGTTGTCGAGATCCTCAATGTTCCCTCCTACTGCACCAGACTTGATAGCTCGTCTTATGGTTTCGCCAACATCCCGGAAGCCGTCCTGCAAGTCTACAGTGAGAGGCAGCTCCGCCTGTGCAGCAACTGGGGCAATCAATCCCACAAGACGAAAGTTCTCCTCGAGTGTCATGTCATTGTCGTTAAGGCCTTGAATAGCCGATATGCCATAGCTTGCCGTTGCTATGGCTTTCGTCGAAGGGCAAGAAGTAGCTTCTTTCGCTGTGGCGGCGTCGTAACAATTGGCAAGAATGAGAGGGTCGCCTGGCTTGTGAAGTGAGCGAAGCTTGGAAGCTAGTTCGTTCTGCTTCTGTCTCGAAACTGTCATAGTAAAGATTGCAGTGTTCGTAGTAGTGCAAGTTTGAGTAGCTTTTGAAACATCCGGTAGTAGTACTGAGTTCTGGTGAGGCAGAGATTTTCAGCTTTTGACAAGACGCATGTCTATATGTAAAGCAAGTTATGGAGAGCCAACGTCAGTCCATCAGGGTCTCATCATGGCTTGCTACCTAGCTTGGCCTGTCGCAACGGCTTCCTATTGAGTCTTGCGGTCTTGATGAGAAGAAGGGTTTGTGCCTGCCCTCGAGCTCCGATTGGCTACTTTGACAGCAATACTTAAGATCCGGTGTTCCTATGCAGATATTCAGACACTGTCACGATATCAGCAAGTTTTCTGATCTTGAATTCGCTAAGAGAGGTCATGAGTTGTTTGACCAGGCTTGTTGTACAGGAACGTGTTCGGTTATCTGTCTTTACTACCTGACAGTAATAAATGCAAGTGGAAGGCTATACCTACTGACGTAGGTAGGTACCTAGATGAGCTCGAGGATGTGAATTGAGAGAAGTAAGGTATGAAAATAACGCACCCGGTATTCTTCCTACGCATACAATTAGATATCCAAGCATACTCGCTTTTGCAACCTTCTCCGATGTTCTAAGGGACTTCAGTAGGTCGACGCAATTCACGACATGGCGTTCAGGAAACGTAACATTGCTATAGGAAGGCAGTCCTCAAGTAATGCGCCGATACAAACTGGAAGCGCTGCGTCTCTCTTGTCATCAACGGCTGCGCTGCAACCTCTCCCAGGCGTCCGACCTTCACCTCTTAGTTCGTCGCAACTCGTAACATCAACTGGCGCATCCTCACTAGATGGGCTTCTTGGTGGACACGCAGGTCTTGCGCTTGGGAGCAGTCTATTAATCGAGGAGAGTGGCACGACGGATTTTGCCGGAGCCCTGTTGCGATACTATGCTGCCGAGGGTATCTGTCAAGGGCAGTCGCTACACATAGTTGGGGTTGGAGAGCACTGGCTGAGGGACCTGCCAGGCGTCTCTGAGAAAAGAGGGAATCGGGATGAGAAGGAAAGGCAGCCTTCTGACAAAGCGGCTGATGAGAGGATGAAGATAGCTTGGAGATATGAACGGCTAGGCCAGGCTGGAGAAAGAGGTGCGTGTATAAAATTGTGTTACGTAGTTTTAGCAACTGCTGTATCGCTCTCGCTCTTTTCAAGCCCCCTCAGTTTCTCGCCTTTCACCTTGATGCTGATAGTAAGTGTCTCGTAGCTTTACCCGATCGTTCCAGTCCGACAAACACATCCTCCAGCACGCAAGATGAAGTCCCTTTCAATCATGCCTTCGATCTGACCAAGCGCCTTCCTATACCTAACACCGCCCACGTCCATCATATCTCCATAGCAGCAAACGCTCAATCACCGTTGGACGCTGTACTGCAAAAGCTGCATTCGAACATATCCAGCTCATCCCCAAATGCCGTGCACCGGATCGTAGTCCCTACGCTACTAAGTCCAGCACTCTATCCACCTAGCGTCAGTAACCCATCGAGCTTGCTCCGCTTCCTACACTCCCTCCGCAGCCTGCTGAAAAAATCCTCGTCCAATGCTACGGCAATCATCACATTGCCCATCGACCTTTACCCAAGATCAACAGGTCTCGTACGGTGGGCAGAGATCTTGAGCGATGGCGTGCTGGAGTTGACACCATTTCCCCATTTGATGGATGCGAGCAACTCACTTGCAGAGTCGGGCGGCGCAAGGTCGAACGATGATCAACCGCAAGGGATGGTCAAGGTGCACAAACTACCCATAACAACAGAGCGAGGAGAGGGAGGAGCTGGCGCCGGGAACAGTGTGGGTGAAGATCTTGCATTCACGATATCAAGACGGAAATTCGCGATTGCAGCCTTCTCGCTACCACCTCTGGAAGGTGACCAGGAGGCACAGAAGGAGGCGGCAGGTGGAATCGTTTCCAGCAAAGATGTCGAGTTTTAAGATGATCATACACACGAGCGGTATCGGCGAGGTAGACGAGAGGAAAGCCAGCAATCCCAACCGACTCCCATTGCATAGAAAGGTTCAAGACTTGTCAGACTCCTCATAATCTTCGTCTTGCCAGCCTTTGTCCATCATGTCTTCCATTTCGATCTGCTCCCACCCACCCTGATGGTTGCCATGACCCAATGATCTAGCATAGTCAAGGCCATACGTTCTCATTTGACTGGAGCGGTTGCCTGAACGTCCAGATATGGCAGCACGAATATCATCGCCAAGGCAACTTGAGAGTGCCCACCAGGCAAGGAGGAGCAGGACGAAGCTCAGTAGAAGTATGAGTATACCTAAGAAGGTATTCATACTTCTTCGATGCACCAAGACAGCCTGACAGAACAAGGTAGCTTGATGTGTACTATGGGAGGCGTCGATATGGCAGCAATGCTCGTAGTGGAAACCCAGATCAACTGCCGGAGTGAATGCTTGAGAGGGGTTGGTGGGTGGGTTTGCGCGGTAGTGTATGGGACAGGGGATACCTGCCCCTTTGAGTGCATCATAGGGTTAGGGTTGTCAATGACGCGTTCTAGGCATCGATACGTAAACGCGTCCCCGTGTAGGCCATCGCTGGATTCGCTGCGACAACTTGGGACATACAGGCAGAGGCAGGCTTCATTGATGCGAATGTCAGTGGAGCAGTGGCTCTGAGCTGTTAGCGTCAATGGCACAAACGAGACCGTCTCCTCCGACTCCAGATCAAGAACCTAAGGCTACCGGTGGCAAGAGCACGCCCAAGCCTATTCGAGCTCTTCACGAAGATGTCGTGAACAAGATTGCTGCAGGAGAGATCATTGTGGCCCCGGTACATGCCCTCAAGGAGCTGATAGAGAATGCCGTCGACGCCGGATCCACGTCGGTAGACATCATGGTGAAAGATGGAGGCCTGAAACTACTACAGATTGCAGACAATGGATGTGGTATTAACAGGGATGATTTGCCAATCCTGTGTGAACGCTTTACTACCTCCAAGCTCAAGGCTTTTGCAGACTTGCAGTCTATTGGCACATATGGCTTCAGAGGGGAGGCTTTGGCAAGTATCTCCCATATCGCGCACCTAGCGGTGACGACCAAAACAGCTGAATCCAGCTGTGCTTGGAAGGCGAACTACGCTGGAGGCAAGCTTGCACCTATGAAGGCCGGCCAAAGCACAGATCCAAAGCCATGTGCTGGTAAACAAGGCACTGTAATCACTGTGGAAGACCTCTTCTACAACGTCCCTACGAGAAGACGAGCTTTTAGGTCTGCCAGCGAGGAGTATAGCAAGATTGCGGATACTGTAGGTCGCTATGCCGTACACTGCTCCAATGTTGCTTTCTCTTGCAAGAAGCATGGTGAAGCAGGTGCTGGAATATCTGTTCCTGCCGCAGCTAGCGCCAGAGACCGCATTAGGATCGTCTACAACAGTGCCATAGCGAACGAGCTGATGGACCTCGAGTTCAGGAACGACCTACTCGGGTTCAACGCCAATGCACTTGTTAGCAATGCAAATTATAGCGGTAAAAAGACGTCACTGCTTCTGTTCGTCAACCATCGAGCAATTGAATCTACCGCCATAAAACGCGCAATTGAGCAAACATACGCTATGTTCCTACCCAAAGGTGGCAAGCCATTTATCTATCTGAGTCTGAACGTAGAACCAGCCCGAGTAGATGTAAATGTGCATCCAACGAAGCGAGAGGTCCATATATTGAACGAGGACGAAATCATTGAGGTCATTTGCGAGCAGATCCGAACAAATCTGGGAAAAGTAGACACAAGCAGGTCATTCATGACCCAGAGTGTCTTGAGCGGTGGCAAAGTACCAAACATATCGAAAGCCCGGACTCTTCCAGAACCTGGCTTCGACCCGGCCACGCCTGATCATCGCCCTTCAACTTCCCACCCGATAAAACAAAAACCCTATGAGAACAATCTCGTCCGCACTGATGCGAGATCACGTAAGATCACGGCCATGCTCCCACGGCTTCCACCATCGCCCAGTGGGGGCCCAAGCTCGGATGGCATCCAGTACGAATACACCGATAGCGAACCGACAATCTGTCGTCTCAGTACAGTCAAGGAACTCCGGGCTTCAGTGCGGGACATGATGCACAACGAATTGACTGACGTTTTTGCCAATCACACATTTGTGGGCGTTGTCGACGACCACCGGAGGATCGCAGCAATACAGGGAGGTGTGAAATTGTTCCTTGTGGATTATGCGTTGGTAGCAGCTGAATACTTTTACCAGCTCGGTCTGACGGACTTTGGTAACTTTGGCGAAATTCGATTCACGGCGCCATTGAACCTTGGTGAGCTTCTGGAGATCGGCGTAGCACAGGCGAAGGAACTAGAGCCGAATGACAATGCAGACTTCAACTGGGACAGCGTGGCGCCTGCAGTGGCAGAGCAATTGATCGGCAGGAGAGAGATGCTTGCCGAGTATTTCTCTCTCATAATATCAGATAGTGGCGAACTGCTTGCAATCCCATTGATGGCCAAAGGCTATATGCCGTCAATGGCGAAACTCCCGAATTTCTTATTGAGACTAGGACCCCATGTCAACTGGGAGGATGAGAAGACTTGCTTTGAGAGTTTTCTCAAAGAGTTAGCGAGCTTCTACACACCAGAGGCACTACCAGCACAATCTGCAGGCACGGATGTAGTGGATACGGACTTGGCTAAGAGGAGGGGAGACCTTCATCGCTCACTAGAAAACGTGTTATTTCCTGCCTTCAGGTCCAGACTCGTCGCTACACACCATCTGCTAGAAGGCACTATCGAAGTTGCCAACTTGAAGGGTCTGTACAGGGTCTTCGAGCGTTGCTGAATTAGGGACAGTCTCAAGCATTTCACTAGACTTCCGTTCTAGTTTTCGTGGCGATTTTCTCCGCTTTTCTTTGACCTCAGCGGCGCTGGGGAATAGGTCGTCGTGGTTTATGTCGACGATCCATCGATTCAGAAATTAGGTGGATGTGCATGGAAAAGATTGTCTCTGCCATCGCATGCATGAGCGCAGGCATAGGTCACATCATCTTGCGTCTGAAGAATCGCCCACGGGTCAGGTATCTGGAAAACGCTGCCTCCAGCGTCAGTATGACCGCCGCCTCTCATTGCTGAAGCCACAGCGCGGTCATATGCACCATATGCAAGCCTTATGACCGCGGGCCATGTTCTTAGCGCTAAACCAAAGATCAATAGGCTAGGGATCATGGCCTCGGCTTGATGTTCAGCTCTGCACTTGCCATTTGTCGATGCAAATGGAGCGTGTGGCTTTCATATGGCACAATTCAGTATCACACCATGCTACGACTGCGTTGAAGAGGCCCGACGCCTCTGACCGAGGGCTTGCAGTAGCGGGATGAAAGATGCATTGTTCCTTCTCCACACCGATATCCCTGGCAGGATATAGCTCAACGATGACGATCATCGCCTGCGTTCAACCTTTATTGTGGTAACACGGTAGGCTATAATTTCTGCAACAAACCTGACTTGCTGCAGGACAAAGTGCTGGGTGAGGACAAGGCAGCTGTGCCCACAGCAGAAAAGGCCGATCTCTTGCAGAAGCCTGCATTGGATCTGGATCGGTTCGTGCCCTATGCATACTCGACTAGGTTTCACTAAAGGAACCGTTTTTGAGTGACAATCTCAAATAGCCATCCCCTTAGTGACAGAATTACCCCACAGAAGGCCTCGCGCGAGTTCAAAGTCAAGTCGCTTGAAAGCCATTCAATAGATTTGCGATGGTCAGCGGCCAACCTCCACACCGGGCCGAGTACAGGAGGCACGGGTGTAAGGATGGAACGTCCTGTGGACTTGGAGAGAGTGCCGGGAGTGCTTGTTTAGACTGAGCCTAAAAAGTAAGCTTGTGCCTAGCGCAGCGTTGATCAGCGGTGCTCTTCCTATTTCCCCTCATTGCAAAGAATCTTGCCTCGGCGATGTTGTGTATTCGCTCTTTTTGCTTGTCTCCACAGGGAAGCCACTGACCAAAAAGGCGAACCTTGGTAGGCCGCCTCAAACCCCACTCCCAAATGATCGACGCTGCGCATGCACCCACTGACGAATAGGGCGCACCGGATTAAGCGTGACCTATCGGTCAGTAGAGGCTGGCCAGGCACTACTACGGAAAGGCTGGAAGATCGACACCACAAACGTGCTTCTCAAGTTGCACACTTGACAAAAGCCTCACAGGATGGTATGTACTCAAACAATGTCGATGAAGTGGAGAAGTGTCACTCTTGCCTCGGCGCTATCAGGCCGTCGTGCTGGATATTACCTATATAAAGGCCCCAGTCATGGGTTGAAACATTTCGACAAAACAGACACCACTCCATTTGGTAGCCAACTGTCCTGAAAGACTTACCCTTTCAACATGAAGAACATCGCTGCACTGTCCCTCCTCGCTGCGAGCGCCAGCGCCTTCCCATGGGTTGTCGACCAAGCCGGCGTTGATTCGTCGCTGCTGCCCAAACATCGCCGTTCGTGGAAACGTCAACAGTCCGGCGGTGGTAATGCTGGTGGTCCAGCAACTTGCCCGTTCAATGCAAACCACGTACCAGCTGCCCCTGTCACCAGCCAGTTTCCATACAATAACGCGAAGGATGGTAAGCAGGGCAATGGCAAGGGCGGTTACCAAGTGCCAGCCCCTGGCGACACTGCCCACACCTACAAGGCTCCAACGGCAAATGACATCCGTGGTCCATGTCCCGGTCTGAACGTCGCAGCCAACTACAACTTCTTGTCGCGAGACGGTATTACCACCTTCAACGAACTGGTCGATGCCCAGCAGAACGTCTACAACGTTGGCTACGACCTTGCCCAACTCCTGGCCGTGCTTGGCCTTACTCTGACTGATGGTGATCTCGTGACTGAGAAACTATCCATTGGTTGCGATGCCACAACCCGAACATCGGTCAACCCAGCTCTGACCGGCTCTGAGCCAGGTCTCGATGGCCACAACAAGTTTGAAGCTGATTCATCGTTGACTCGCAACGACTTCTTCACCCATGGCGGTGACAACTTCAGCTTTAACAGGACCCTGTTCAACATGATGGACACCACTTGCAAGTCCAACTTCGACATCAATGGCCTCTCCCTCTACCGCCAGCAGCGCTGGGCGCAGTCCCAGGCTGAGAACCCCAACTTCTTCTTCGGCCCTCTTACACTGCTGTTGTACGGAGCTGCCTCTTTCCTCTACGAGCTTATGCCCTCTGGAAGCCACAACTATGCACCTGACTACGACACCATCTACAGTTTCTGTGAGTACATTTATGAGACACAACTCATCCTCTTGAAAGCAATCAAGGAACTGACAATCCCCAAAGTTGTTAAGGAGCAGCTGCCTGCTAACTGGATCAACCGTGTCGCGCCATACACGAACAATGATGTGACAAGGGAGATTCTGAAGATGTAAGTCGAATAAGAGTGGAGGGACTTCCAGACAGTCCAAACTTGTTCGTCTCTGCATCACATACTGATTTGCTGCAGGTACCTTTTGAACCCAGTCCTCTTCGGTGGCAATACTGCCGATGGTTCGTTCGACGCCCTCAACTTTGGCGCCATCAAGAACGGCAAGATTTCACCAAGTATCACCCCAGCCGAGACTTCCTGCTTGCTGTACCAGCTCACCACTGGTCAAATCCCATCTTACCTCAATGGCGTCATTACACCCACTGTCGATGCCCTCGCTTTCGCTCTCACCAAGTTGTCACCATCCTTCAAGAACCTCGGCTGTCCCATTCCCCTCACCTAGGTAGCTATGGTCTGCCCGAAGGGTCCGATGAATGGAAGATTAACTGGTCATTGGAGGCTTGTTTTACGGTCACCACGGCTTGTATGACCATGGTTTGGAGGGGGAAAGTTTGGGTTTATGTAATCTATATAATCCAAAATGACGATTAGCTTTAAGAAGCATCGAGAATTTTTACATTTTCTTCAATTCCAGCCAGATCTAGACCTCCCCCGTCCAGCGTTTACCACTACCACGACTATATAGCATACTAGAACCACGTCTTTGAACGCTCCAATCACCAAGACCATTGCACAGCTATCGAGTATCGTCATAGGTGCAGTGGAGATCCTAACGTCAGTTCATTACATCATGGCGACTCTTGTATACTGGCTCTTCCATCACAGCACCTGCTGCGGCTGCTTTTGCACAACCATCTATGGCTGCCCAGGCTGTGTCGAAATCCCGACACGGCCTGCTGATTGTAAAACTATCACTACTCTTTATACCATCGATGATACACTACCGTTCACCCCAACAACTATCCCGGTGCAAGTATCTAGAATTATCCCAGGGCGTGTTGAGATATTAGCCCTTTGTTACATATGTAATTACCACCGTTGTATGCACCGGTATTTCAATGGTTACTGATCTTGTTACCGTTACTATCGACGCACAACCGTCAGATCTAGCTCCAGGGTCATCAGTCGAGGTACTCGCTCCTCCAGCTGGTCAAACTACCACTACAGTACGGAAGCATTACTTGACTAGTTGTTACAACCCTAGCGCAACCCTCGGACACAACCTCATGATCAATCAGTAGAACAATTCCAGCAAGTTACGTGAGAACAATAGCGCTCTATACCGGCACCTCATCAATTATTACATCACTTATGACTACTGTTCTTCCATCAAGCACCAACCTGAGAAGGTTACAACTTCTGCCGTCTGCACAATATGTGGGCACCACTGCCACCGGTTTCTACACTCTTACAAGTGTAATACCATCAAGATAAGGGTAGAGACAACCCCGAAAATGATTTTGAAGTCACCTAGATAAACGCAAAAGCTTATACTCGTCCAGCCTTCCCAGAATTCACCAGCGTGGCTAGCAGAACGAGTAAGGAGATATGATTTCAAAGCGCCTCAGGCTAGAGTAGCAGATTGTCGCTAGACACTATACGCAGAGGTTCCGGCCTAACGCCAGATCCGGGCACTCTTTAGCCGATGAAGCGGATATACTACCCGCCACCATCTCTCCTATCCAGCAACTCAAACGCTGCAGTCAAACTTCCGGATCATGCCTCCGCACAGGACAGATAGCTCCAAACGCACAAACAAGGCGTAAGCGAAAACACTGACATGATCGCTGTAGTACAAGACAGGAAGCTGATTTCTTACTACACTGCAGTTGCGAGCGCTGCAAGACACGCAAGGTGAGATGCTCAGGAACGCATCCGTGCGAAAGATGTCTCACTCAGCAACACACATGTGTGTTTTCGGAGGTTTCCAACCGAGTCTCAGTTTCAGAACGGTAAGGTTAATTTGTAGAAACTTTCACTCGGTCGGAAGTCTAACGTCTTCAATCGTGACTACTAGTTATCTTCGTGAGCTGGAGAGTAGATGCGGCGTAGCGAATGAAGAAGAGGCAACAAGTCCTATGCGGCCGGGGGCCATCAATGGCTCACGAACTACCCATGAAAACCCTTCCGCGAGCGCTGCACCGGAGATACGAACACCAATCTCTGAAGGTAGTAGTATCAACCCGTCGGATCGCTCAACATTAGCTCACTTGTGTTTAGGCCATACTGGACAAGACACGCCTCTAGTTCAAACATCATCCACGATACGTCTCAACGCAGGATCGGTGGGAGAATCGCGAGAAGCCAGGCCTTCTGACGCAGAGTCGTTAACGAACCATCTTCTTAGTCGTCATCCTTTCATGCGTGATACGCGTGGGAAGCCTTGTAAGGCTTTCTCCTGAGACATTGCTGCTGACGACTGCTGAAAATTGCTGACCTCTTCAGGGTTCCTTGGACCATCTTCCACTTGGTCTTTCAGCCACCATGTAATGCTTTTCCTCAAGCAGCGTATACCAGAAGAATGTGCCACACCACCTTACCCAGTGAACTCGGACGGAACCGCCTGGAACCTAACATGGTCACACCAATCCCTAGAGAAACCGCCTGACGTCTCTAACCTACCTCCTAAAGATTATACCATGCATCTTTACAACACCTTTCAATTCCATGCTGGGCAGGTGTTTCGATTTGTGGATGAGAAAAGCTTTCTGCCAAAGCTGCATGCGTTCTACAAAGATCCTCTGGCCGTTGCAAGCTCCTCACGTCTATGGTATTGTCAGCTTTTACTAGTGATCGTGTTTGGTAAGTCATTTGCCAAGCAGCCAAACTCTTATGAAGTTCCAGACGGTTGGTCCTTCGCCTCACGCGCCCTTTCGATGATACCAGAATCCCATGACGTTTCAGGTGAGCGGCTCCTCCAGATTGAGGTACTGTGTCTCGCAGCAATGTATCTGCAAGCGATTGATATGAGAGCTAGCGCATATATCTATGTAAGTTGCCTTCTCGCCTACAAAAGGAGCTCACCAAGCATCGACTGATGTGAAACTTCCTTCTAGGTCGGGAAGGCTCTTCGTCTATGCTTTGTAGAGGGCATACACAGTTATTGCCCTGAGGAGATCCACGGTCGCCAGCTCGCTGAAAGGTGCAGTTATCTGTGGTGGAGTGTCTACTCACTAGACTTGGAGTTTGCAGCTCTCATGGGCGCACCAAGCTCTGTTCGTGAGGAGGATATCACTGCACTTCCCCCGACCGCATTCGAAGATTCATGCCAGAACACTGCTTTCATGCTGCGTATCAAACTCTCACGGCTCGTTGCGAGAATCCTTACGAGTACGTGCTTGGCTGTCAAATGGCAATGGTGTGCTACATCTAACATTACCAAGCTGTGTATAGCGTAGGGGCTGCTGTCGAAGGATCATTCTTCAACCAAACTCAAAGTGTGCTGCACAGTCTCGCTGAGTTGGCACCGGAAATCCAACAATTCTCGAGTGCGTCAGCAAACAAGTATCTGGGTGCGCTTTCGAAGCTGTCTGCCCATGTTACACTTTCGTGGCATCATGTAAGTGCAGCTGGAACATTACTTCTGGGATAGTCTGACATTCCGACAGTGTGTAGTTTTAGCTTCCCGACCGCTTGTGATGTCACTCCTTGTGAAGACGTTCAGTCAACACAACCAACTACACGTCCAGCAGTCTCGAGTGCTGCCGATACCAGTCGAGGCACTGCTTCAGATGTGCGTTGATTCAGCATGTGCCGTGCTTAAGATACTGCACGCTTTGCGCTCTCATGATCTCTTAGGTTTGACATCCCAACTCTGTCCTCATCCCGTGATTGCATAACTAACGCCTTAAAATAGACACAACATTACCTTTCCAGCTTGAAGACACCTTTGCTTCAACGTTTCTGTTGAGTATTGTCCAGGTCATCCGACCGAAGAATATTGCAGATGCACAATGGCACTTAGCCGCACACGACATCCTCGATGCGATGATTACGAATCGAAGCTCCACCGCACGACTACGCAAAGCTGAGCTTGAACATCTGTCGCAGCTTTTAGATTCTGCCAAGAAGACCTCTGAGGCTGCCCAGTCAGAACCAGACCGTAATAGACCAAACCTTACTGAGGGTGAACGGGATGCTGGCCAACACAGTTTTGGCGGGCTTCCAAGCGTAGATGCGTCGACAGCCTTAATCCATGACTGGGCGCTAGATGGCGCGACACCAGATTTCGGCATTGGCATGGATCGTGACGATGTTATTCGTCTTGCTGATCAGCTAGATCTTGACGACGGTCTACTAGAGAGCTTCTTAAACGCGTGAACATGTGTTCAAGCTTGTAGCATCCGCTGGATTTTCAAGCAACGAGCCCAGACCGTTACAATCTCCGGCCCGTTAATTCGCGGGCTCATGGCTTCCACATATCAAGATCTCCTCTGTTGATGCGATTTGTCCGCACTTCTAATCACAATTTGCACCAAGATGCCTCCAAATATTACAATAACAGTACCTTCCGAGATGTAAGTGTCATGTCAACGCCTCGAAATCAATCAACTTACTTATAGTGTTAGCCCAGCCAATTCCAACAGAGTGTATGAGCGGAATAATGGTCGCTGTGGATACCGCGCATAGTATATACTGCAAAAAATATTTGCTAGCCATGATATCTCGTTTGTGTTCGGGTATGGCTTCTAAGAACTGGTTAGTAGCCTAGTCGTGATGTAAGTACGTGCTCAACTTACCCGCAGTGTATGTGTTCAGCGAGCTAAACGCTACCATCAATCCAAAACAACTGGCAAAGGCGGAGAGCACAATCACTGGAATTCCCCCCTTGTCAAAATCCATACACCAACCGTATATCAGTGCCGAGGCTGGAAGAAGCAGGAAATATGCCATGGAACCGCTACGCAATCTATCTTCAACAACGTGTTCGCCATTACGTTTCTTGATCCAGCGACGGACCACCAGATCCGCCCAACGACCGCCAGAGAGGGTACCAAGCAGGAAGCCAGCTGCAGGCGCGAGATAGAACAATCCAGAATAGAGAGGGGACGACAAGTGGAATCTAGGATTGACAAGCTCGCGAATTGGCGCGAGGAGAGAGTACATCATCCAAGATGAGCATCCACAAGCAACATCCTTTTACATCTTGTCAGTCTTGCGCTATCTTCGAATGGTGACATACATACGGTGAGGACTATCCGAGGAACTAAAAGCCACCTTAGAACCTTTGTCGGGTTAAACTCTGCGGCACATGATTGCATGGTTGGTGATTGCGGCCACTGGTCGCTGGGGAAAACGAAGTACGCTGCGACAAGTCCCATAATGGCCATTCCTCCGATCAACCAGAATATCACCCTCCAGCTCGTGAATGTTACAATGACGCCTCCTATGAGAGGACCAAGACCTGGCCCTGATGTCGTACAGGCCATAAAAAAGCCCACTGCGGTGCCTCGGTCATGCTATGAAAGAATTGGTCGTATTAGAGGGAGACCAAAGCATAATTGGGCTGGCGTTAAGACTTACTGCATGGAAAGACTCCGCTACTACAGCCTGACCGGCGACTAGAAAGACACAGGCTTCCAGTCCAGCCAGAACTCGAACGATGACAAAAGAAGTCATATTTCGCGATGCGGCAGCGCCAAAGCTGAATGCGGCAAAAGTCAAACAGGCCAGAAGATACGTTGTCTTCCGACCCATGATCTTTCATTGTATACGTCAGATCGAGAGGTCACTCTTATCACCACGTCTAGTGACAACTTACCCGTGCTATTGGATTCCAGATAAAGGCGGCCACTGCCATACCCAACATGAACCCAGCATTACTGTAATTCAGCGCCTCGTTCGTTGTATCAAATTCTGCGGATACCTCAGACAGCGCTGAAAAGACAGCGGTCGAAGCCATGGGTGCTGTGAAAGCCATCCAGCCTGCTGCAGCCACGGTCAGGATGCGCAAGCTCAACGGTCGCCCAGTGTATGGTGCTCCTTTGTCGCCAGCCTCCTCTTGCTTGTGTTCCTCCGACATTGCCGCAGATTGCACGTCTAGAATTATCGGCGATGGCTTGCCTTCACTTTCGGAAGTATACTGTAGTTCGACTTGCATTGTTTTGAGACTCTTTCGTAGTCGTTTATGAAACCACCAAGACATCGAATGCGTATATTATTCAATAAGAAAATAAAGAATTGGCGTCCTGCACAGGTTTAGGAGCAGAGTGAGCAAGTAATCATACAATTGTATCACACAAATTCAGAACATTATGAGAAAGTCAATGACAACGTATTTAAGTCGATCATGCAATCGTGAATCGCCTATATCGGCCCTCGATGCACTGGCGTCAACAGAACCACCAAAACGGAAAGCTTGTCCGAGACATTACGGCTCACTCTGCCGCACTCCATATCTTCTGGTGAGGACTGCTCCATCAGAAAGAGTCAGAGCATTGGGCCAATAGCATCGCTCGACGGCGTCCGATTGTAGGTGATGGAGTAGTAGGCTGGCCCATTCTATGGGAATTTCTGATGCTATTAACATCAGCTTCAGCAGTGTTGGCTAACAGGTCATGGAGTTTGTGGGGCAATAACAAAATTGAACCAGATATATTTGCTCAGTCGATAACACTAAACTCAACTATCATAGAAGGCATCATTTACGCCAACCTTCTGCATCGATCATAGCAGATTTACTGTGAACATATGCGGTCCACTCATTAACAGCTGTTGATGATCACTCGGGATATTATGCCGAGCGCCATAAATTTGCTCGCGTTTGTGCAAAAATCTCGGCACAGGTTCCCGCTTGCCTCAGGGTAGAGGTGGCCTCCTGCCGATGGCAGCTCATACCACTAGGCAATGTCATGAGCCGATATGTTTTATTAGGTCATCAGTTTGATTTCGTCAGCTACTGACATCTATCACTCGTATGTTTTGATGATTCCATGGCCTTTGTTCGAATCTTGGGTCATCTGGAGGCTTGACGCAAGGAGACCGGTCATCGATTGGACAATGAACCTAAATCCAATCCGAACAATCATTGTGTTTTCTTTCCAAAAAAAAAAGATATCATGCAATTATCGGCTCGACTGATTTTGCTGATATTGCTATGATTCTGTATCAATTTGTAACCATTAAGCATATGCTTCACTTCGACAGAGTCAACATGTGTACTACCTGACTAAAAATTTGATGGTCACGGCATGTGGTGTTGCAGAGACCGTAGGCCTTGCATGCGACCGAGATGCATAAAGATCCCTTAGGTATTGCTACGCTCTAACGGTTTACAAAAAGCAGTGACAAGTGATATGGCAGGACAAAAGCAGGCAGCTTCCAGCGCACTCATGAGCAAGTCCACCTCTAAACGACCTTACGTGAAATGAGGTCTTCGCCTAGATCTACACGGATGGCACAGATACTCCTCCGGGTCTAGAAGAGTCCTGGGGATATAGTAGACTGTGATCGTAGAAGGTGGTGTCCTGGCAAGTGTTTTCCCACAACCAATATGTAGCATCAAACAGTCAGTATATATACGGGCACCAAGCTAAGGCCGTTGGTGGTCTATGCTTTATGTTGGTTGCCATAGCTAATAACGGTGACGTGCACAATCCTGCACACTAACGCTGTATCAAGCTTCTGCAGGTACAAAAGCTATTTGAGACGTGTCCGCCACTTTGAGTATTGTGTTCGCGATCATAGAGGGCGCGTAACACCTGATACTGTGCTTCCTTGGGGAAGAACGAAGTGCTGTCTGTTATAGATGGACGCAGAGCAAGTCATGAGTAACCGGCGGAATACCGTACCCATTGACCAACCATTACGATAGTAGTACAGCTTCACATCTTCACACCGTGCCTGTAGTATATGGTGGTGGGGTGCAGGCATGACTTTAGAGGCATTGTCCTGCCAATTGTACGCTGTAAGGATCTGCGCTTTTAGTCATCTGGATACACCCCCAGAAGAACTGTCGAGCTCGAGGTACAGGTATGATCACTAGTACGGTGCTTACTATCAGGTGGGTGGCCCTCCTCTACTGATGAAGATGGTGTCCTTACGTTGCATCTAGTTGCATCCGAGGCGTAAACGGTACAGTAACGCGAGGTCCGCATTTCCAAGACAGCGGGCAGTGAGGAATGTATGGGCTCGATATTACCATGACATGAGCCCCAAAACCGTGCAGCCAAAGTTCTGTATAGCAATGAATCACGACCTGGGAGCAATAGGGCTGTAGTGGTGAGGTTTACATGATCAAGCCAATGTTGTTCGACAGCATTGGCAGGCAGTATAACCATCACACAGAAAAAAAAAGCTTGCGAGCAGCCCTTTCGCATTCACGCCCACTCAAAGTCCCGGCCGACGAGCAGCATGCACGGGCCAGCAGAGTTTCCGCTTCTTATGAGACGTGAAGTTGAGATAAAGGCGCATCAGGCAGAGTTGCATCTAGGGTAACGTACCACGAGAAATTCCGGTGCGGAAGCGTCCACTCGTGGCGTTCCACAGATTCGGACCCATCGTTAACACGTACACGTATTCTGGGACGGGTTTGACTCAACGTAGAAATGGTAGAGAGGCCTCGACGTTTCTAGTCGCCGTGCCTGTATCAAGATCGAAAGTGACTCATTGGAGTAATTCATCCAGACGGACGCATTCCGGCAAAAGTGGATATGTTGATAACAATTCAGTGTATTAGGACTTTGTCAGAAAATCAATGGGCTGCAATCTCGCAAGAATGGAGGGGCCATATAGATCACTGGTTCGCCATATACATGCATGATCTGGAATTGGAAGAGAGTCATGCATAACAGCCGCCTCCTTCCGCTTTCGTCAGGGGATGAAGATTCTCTGCGCTTCCTTGCTATAGGGTCTCTCTGATGTTTGGAAGCATATGCTGCATTGGGGTTCAATTCCCTTTATATTCATAAATCGTGTAGATGCCATTCGTCTGCCCCTTCCTAAGGACTGCTCCTGTTGGATGGCTAGGTCGGTACCAATACATCATTGGGATTATATCTTATCACCGTTGCAAAACTTCATTTATGCCCATCCCCATGCGCCTACGCTTCCTCGATGATTGCAAGCCTCCACCCTCATCGCCACCTTCTTCCTCTTCAGATGAGCCGCGCTGCTGTTGCTGTTGCTGCGGCTGTGGTGTCGAGGTGACCACCCGGACTCCAGAGGGCGGTTGGAAACCCCCCTGAGCACCTGTAACGGATGGTGGTGGGAGATACGGGGCGGGCGCTCCCACTGACTGGATGGACGCTGAGCGGGGCGTAAATGACGTGGTGTCGACAGGCGGTTCGGCGGTCGGTAAACGTGGATTGGCGCTCGAAGGGGGCGCAGATAGGTAGGCAGGCCACGATTGCTGAGGCTGGTAAGGCATCAAGGGATATGGAGGAGGATACGTGCGTGGCGAGGTGCCAAATTGCGGGATTGCCGGGGATCGTGTGACTGGGCTTCTGCCCGGGTACGAGAATTGGCTGGCGGAGACGGGTGAGGAAAGCGGAACACTCGATCGTTGAGGCGTGTAGGACTCTGGAGTTCTTACAAGCGAGCCAGATGGATTGAACGCAATTGGCGGTGCGAGTGGCGGCGGTGGTACTGGTCGAGGTTGTTCGATTGGATGGAATGTTGGAAGCGTAACGACGACGAAATATGTTGCAGCTTTGGCGAGTCTAACGCGGGCAGGGAAGGTCTGCGCTGCTAAACCTATTTGTGTTTGCGTCCAATGGTATGTTCGATCCGTAAAGTCTTGAGTGAATCGATCGACTTCATTGTCAGCAACATCTTGCAAAGGGTCTTGGCCAGCCTCCATTATCGGTGGAAGGTACGCTGGTTCACGACGCTCTCGCTCTTCTCGAAGCTGGTTGCGAAGCTCGAGGAAGCCTTCTCCCCCTGTGGAAGCGGTGAAGTCATCTAATTTACGGCCTCTCGCAGCTCTCCCCCCCAACATGATCTGCTGAAACGGGCGATTTGCCCTTAACACACTGAGGTCTAGGTCCAGTAAGGCTGTCGCAACTTCAAACGGTGGCAGTGGTAGTGGTTGTGGCGCATAGCTTGAAGGGAAGCTGGATGTGGAGCTCTGCTGACGAACATGGCGAGGATGAGGAATTAGTGGAGGCGCGTAGGCTGGACTGGACGCAGCGAAGGAAGGCGATTCTTCGCTTGTGTGTGATTTGAGGGAACGGAAAGAGTCTGCCCTTCGCTCTCTGGTCCCTGCGATTGGTCGTGTTAGAGGCTGTCCAGCAGTGACGGCTGCGTTCGGCGGCCCGATCATCGACGAGCTGATTTCCACCCTGAATTCCGATTCCTCACGAAGCCTGGGTCTACCTCGTTTCTTGTGCTGTACATCATAGCAAGTGTCCTGGCATGGGTCAGTCTGGCAAATCAATGCGGAAAAGGATGAAGGACTCGTACCTGCTTCCCGGTAGCCACACACCGCGCACAAGGCCTGCTGACATCGCAACTGAGGTGGGCCTTCTTGCAATTGATACATGCAGAAGCGACGTGCGCTTTGGCTTTTCGCCCTGCCCGAGCACCGGACGGTCCTACTTCGCTATCACCAGCCGTGAGAGCAGTAGTGCTCGGAATCTCCGTCGAATGTGACTGCGTAGTTGCTGCCGTTGCCGGATCTGATGATACTGCAGAAGACAATAACGTCGAGGTTGGAGCGGATGTTGTTGATGTTGTGAAGACTGGGCCTGTGCTGTGCCTGAATGCTGCGGTCTCGGATGACGACGATGTAGAAAAGGCGTTGGAAAGTTCCGGTAGGGATAGAGCCTGTGCGATGGGATTCCCAGATTCTGATCTTGGTGGTGGTGTTGGCGGGTTGGACATAGGTGGAGAAGGGTAAGCTGTCTCGCTCGCTTGAACGCCGCTCAAGCAAGCGAACTTGCGTTTAAAGGAGCGAGGCTCAGAGTCTAGTCTAATATCTAGACGCTGAACACAATGGACGCCGTGGTTCAAAGAATGACAGTGGTTCATTGCAACCTCCAGAGAGAAAACGTCCTGGAGACTGTTTGGGCCTGTCTGCCCAGGTAGAGTATGAGTATGCTCTATCAGCGAGCCACAATCAACAAATCAGAAAGGCCAGAGGCTGTGGTTGTGCAATTTCCATGAAGTCTCTCGCGCCAACGGCAAGTGTCTCCAACAACAATGGATGAAACGTTACGCGTAGCTACGGACTGCTGATGCCATAGGATCGTCGTAGCCGGTGGATGCCCGGGGGCATAAAGCGGTGGATACTGTACAGTGTTCTATTCCGGGACTGGAGACTCGAGAAACACGTGAGCTGAGGACGGATAGATCTGGGTGGTAAAGAGTGATTTTTCATCGACACGAGAAAGGAATGACTGAAGTCGGCAGGCGGGAAAAGGTCCAGGACATGAGGCTACTACTGCCGGAGTCGCTCAGATGGGCCGGGGCTGTCACTTTACATATCCCCCACACATCACGGAACATGGTGCGGAAATAGTGCACTCTACCGTAAGGTTATCGTACTCAAGACCGAGTGGTGTGCTGGAGCCCTATGGCCGCCCAGGCATGAATACAGGCATCCGATTCTGGTTTGCCATCTCACATCATAGCTGGCCCCAGACAATCTGATATGGTGGATTAATTTAAGGCCCTTGGAACATCAAGAATCGAATGAAGCAGACCCGGAGGTTCATTGGCTCGGGTTGGCAAGCCTGTGCCTGACTATGGACGGAGTACCGTCGTATCGGTGCATCCAAGTCCAGGACGTTGGCCGCATGGGTCGAGCACGGCGATGCGTCTGTGCTTTAGCTTTCGACATCCTTGCCAGTGTGGCGCAAACGGCTTTTCGTCCGAGGAGAGCCAATTGAACGGCGGTACCGCTGCCCATCAGCGTTCAGCAGAATCGACGCATGTGCGTTCGAGAGCTAGGGTCGATGCTTGTCCAGAACTGAGTGTCAATGTGGCTGTCGCTGACTGCACGTCGCGGGGCCGAAGAGCTTAAGTTCAGTACAGATTCGATCCCGGGCGATTCTTCCCGCTCCACTTCGACCTGAGACGAGACATGCATTTTCGAGCGTTGTAGACATTATAGATATCAGGAGTAGGAGAGTTCTGTGTTCGATGCCCTGTCCTGCAACCTGTCCGGTGTATGGAGGCTTTCTCCGCAAGAACTCGATTCCCATCACGTTCGTGCCCAACCCTCTGTTGGGTGCTACATAGGTCGCACGGGCAAAGCTGAGGGGGAGCACCTGCGTAGCTGCTTACGGCATTCGCAGCCCTACGATGTCTTCAAAAGAAACGATCATGGGGGCCGCTGGCTTTTCTAGAAACGTAGTGAGATGAGCATCGATGTGCCAGATCTGGATACCGAGCGCAAGCATGGAACACCTAGGATGCTAGGCAAGCATTGACGGGCAGCCTGGTTGCCGCACGAGCTGTGGAGCGCCGTGTGCCATAGTTGGCAATAAACGGGCAACGAGGAGCCTGTTCAGATTCCGACTGTGGGACACAGGCTGCATGTCTCAGATTCTCCGGACTTTTAGACTTGCAGGATGACACATTGCATCCTGCATGTATTTTGGGGAGACAGAGAGAGATGAGCCGCACACATTATGTCCAAGGCTGCGCAGTGGTTGACGGGAAAGCACGTGTCAGTATATACAGCCAGGCGCCTCTGTCTGCACTGCGGCTGTTGCGTGCACAATGTTGAGCCGAGAGACAGAGAGATGTTCTGGCCGCGTACTAAACAAGATGGATGTTGTCGCATTCAGCCAGCCAGCCAGTCGGCGTGCACCTACCAAGAGAAGGTTCGCGGGAGGCCGATAGGCTGGAGAAACAGCAGCACCACCACCAGAATCAGCAATAACAGCACTTGGATTGAGCGGTAGAAGTCGTCCTGGGCTCTGGGACGAGGAGGCAGCTGCAAAGGCCTGCTCTGATCTCCGACGGCGCTACGGACAAGGTAGGGTTCAGGTGCATGAAGAAAAGAGGAGCCGGAGGCTGTAGAGTCCGAAGCAGACAGGCGACAAAGGCCGCGGTTCAAGATCTCACAGTCCGTCGGCGACCGGGCGCTGCCATCACCGACTGTCTGTCCGGACGCCATCGTAACTCTATACTGTATGGTCGACTCTCATTCGGCGACAGCCGCAGAAGCAAATACCAAAGACCGCGTACTCATGGAGGCGGTGTTCACGATGGATGGAGACAATTGTCTCCGCTGGCGGAGTGGATAGCGGGCGGGACTGGCTTCTTGGCAACAAAAGGGTCCGGTAAAGTCTCTCTCGACTTCACGCTCTGCACCCTGTTCCCCGTCCACAATGCCTTCTTTTCGTTACTGCTCGCCAGTCCAGAGCAGTCTCCCCCTGTAAGAGTCACCAATAAGCTGCAGCAGCCTTGGGTATTCCTTCAGGAGTCTCCTTTGTATGGAAGCCCGTTGGGTACTACGGCACCAGGCTTCACGACACCTCCATGGCAGCTATGGCCTATATCCCTAGGGGTGCTCAGCCCGTTGCGGAGGACTTGCTTGTGTTGCCTCTTCAGCCTGCCACTCTAACTGCGGACTCGTCGTTGCAAAGCGAGTGTCATCGACTGCCTGACTCACGGCCATGATTTCTAGACGCTCCTAGGTGCAGCGGCTGGCGCCACATTGCGACTTGGTGGCGCTTGCGAAACCGTCTGTAAATCCTCCGAGCCGTCAAGAGGTTCGGATCGATACTCGCTTATTTTAGCCCTGCGAGCAGCATGGTCAGAATCCATGCCAGTATAAAGTCGACAAGCAGGCCGTGTCCCTGCTAGAGTGTGCCTTTCTCCCTCCTCCCACTGACACCAGGGTGCAACAGGGTGCACGAAGCCATTCCAACAATCACAGTGGGCCGACCACGGCCTTACTATCGTCTTCTGGGGACCAGCATGGTAGCCATCCTTGATAGGGCAGCTTTCCCAAGCCCTTGCAAGCTCGCACATTTCCGCTCAGCTTGCTACAACCAATCGAATCCTGCCTGCCACACTCTCTGCCCTCGGCTGTGTTCAGGATGAGGTAAAGACACCGCAATCCTGGGAAGTGCATCTCGTATAAGCATTTTACCACATCCAATAGCCTTCTTCAGTCGCATCGATGTTTATGTATTGCACTGTTGTCACCAAGGGTTCACCGATGACTCCCGGCAGCGCTCGACCTAATGTCCTTGCATGCAGAGCACGATCGGCATCTAGTGTTCGCAATCTAGTAGGAAAGGCCTGGCCCGCCACCTTATAGCTGCCATCCTGGTATTCACGTAGATGCAAGACGAGTGCCAATGCTTACTCCCTTGGAAGAGAAAGCGGCTCGATATCTCGACATTCGTTGAATCTCGTACAAAGCCTTTCTTGTCAGAACCCTTGAGGGTGCAGGGTACATGCAGACCGCGCCAGCTTGTCGGGAAGAGACAGAAGCCACAGACCAGGTTCCGGTGTCTACAGACATTGCACGTACTGGCTCATGCGGTGAGGCTGGCAAATGATATCTTGTCGTTGCAAGCGCCGGTCAGAGCCATGGAACTCACCGGGGATGCCGCCACAGATACCAAGTCGTCTCCCCGAGTACACGTACACGGTCATCATTGCACCTCTAGCACAGCTTCACCCGTCCCAGAATGCGACATGCAGCTTTCAAGGGCGGAAAGAGTCCGGGTAGCGTGGGCAAGCCCACTGTCATGCATTATTCCCACCGCTGCAGAGTGGGCCGACCTTCACATGCCTGATCAATTGCCTAGGTGCAAGCAGTGCAGCAACAGTGGTACTAGCCACGCAGCAAAGATCTCCATTGTCGCCAAAAGGCGCTCTAGCTCGATGCATGCACGCGACAAAATGCAACAGCAGTTCCTCTCTCCGCGAGGGCACGCGAAAAAGCAATGTACCTACCACTATCACTGCCCTTCTGCGCAAGCCCAGCAGCTAGCACTGACATGGCGCTCTTGGACCCTGCTTTGCTGCTATGTACTCACGATGTTTAAATCCAGAGCTTTGCCCCTCCCCGTGGGATCCATGTGTAATTTAACCTTCCTTTATCTATCTGTCATGCACACACAGCCTCAACGTGAGTCTCGTAGTACCGTATAATAATTGGAGGGTTATGAACATCAGAGGTCTGCCTGATGTCGATGCGCTAGTGTAGATCGTTGTCTACCGGGTGGACAAGTAGATAATTGGTAGCGTAAATCACGCAACTGTAACGAGAAATAGGCATTAGAGTTTCGGCGACTGTCAACGCATGCATGTCTGGGCTATGTCCAAACAGTACATTGCAAGATCCTGGATCTGGTAAGCATATCCATCATCGCGGTGCTGTGATGTCCGCAGTTCAGGAGGGAAGGCGCTTTTTGCCAAGACCACATCTCTCCCACCCTCTCACTCTCTCGCTCTCTCGCTCTCTCTCCTCTACACACACACACACACACACACGACATGCATTGGAGGCGGGAGGTGAGACCACACATACAGGCAATATCATGCAAACCATAACAGCCTCGATCGGAGAAATAGATCGAGCAGGTCTGAAGCATAGGATCCCAACAAGCCTCTTGATATCAATTGCATTCGTCGAACCAAGAGACAAGTTACGATCCGCCAGAACGCAAGGTCTAGAATGGAACAACAGAGCACAAAGCACTCCAAGAAGAACAGCGGCAAGAGCGCGTGGGACGAGGGAATGATTTGGTCTTCGGACACCTAGTGTACGCGCACGAGATCATGATCTAATACATAGTATGAGATGTGGTAGGGCTCGGTACCGAGAGGAGGGGAATCCGAGATTGGAACACCTCCCGAGCCCAACCCATTCTCCTGCTACGGAGTGACCACAGTCAGGGCGTCTCTTGTCAACGGAAGCACGCCGAGCGTTGAGCAACAGTCGTGTTGGGCACGATCGTTTCCACTACTGGGCGGGAGTTCAGAATACCCGTCCTCGTTGGCGTGATGCGCTTTCTTGTTGCGGCTGTTGCGTGGCTTGAATTCTGGCTATGCATAAACTGACACCTGGTGAGTGACGCTGTTGAGACTTTCCGGAGCCCTGTCCCACTACCGTCGTGATTGTGCTGTGTGGGTGACCCGGTTGATGATTGTTCGCGCAAATCCGGTCCAGGGACAAATGTTGGTCATGGATCGGGTCGTGGTTGAAGGATACTATGGGAAGCGGCACAAGCCTGAGAGCTGCTCGTGATCTGATAGGCACTATCAAAATGATGCATTGTGGGTTTCACGAGCCCGCTCTGTGGACGTACGATGGGAACGACGACTACTCATATGATGCATCCAGACGTCAGCCGCATCATTCTGACCGAAAACGATGAGAGTTCCTGTAGTAGGATGTATTAGCTTTGTCTTAGGCTGTACTGGTCTAGATGTTATCGGCAGTGCGTTCGGCACTGTGAACACAGTTGAGTGCATCGCAACGAGTCTGCCACCAGGAGAATACGTTATATACATCCTAAGTGTTGTCTTGCTTTCTAGACTCGATAGTCCTTGAGTACTTGACGTCGTAAGGCTCATTTGCTGCAGCGAGTATGAAGACAGCGTGAGTGTTGATGTTATGTTCTACTCGACTGATACCATGTGTCCATGCCTGAACAAGGACAGATGTCGAAGCTACAATTATTGCCATTGTAGTGAGCGCTCTTGCCGCTACATGCGCGACTTCATGTTCCAACGCAACCATTTTGACTATAGTTGTCACTCTTTATTCTCATCAGTGCCAGCAAGATCCTCCCCCACGTCGTTTCCAACGTTGACTTCGTTGTGTGGTCTACCATCACGGGCTCTGTAAGTGTTTGCGTTCTATCTTTCGTCCCTATGCCCCACCGGGTAGTCTTGGACAAATAGTTCGATTGGCAGGTCTTTGGGGCCCAAAGGTGCTGCGCCGATGGAGAGTGGAAGCGCACCGTTACATAGACCTCCCAAAAGTTCTTCTGAATTGCCACAGCTCTTCAAAAAGATATCTCAGCGGGTGGATAGAACAGTCTAGTCGGCTGAGCAGTTATCTACTTCACGCAATATTTGGGATAGCGTTCCGCTGGGTCTAGCAGATCCTAGTGTAACTGCAGTATCTGACTCGTGCGAACTTCTTTCATCGCGCATTGAATGCAACACGTGTGTGTGGTGGAGCGCCATCGATAGCATGGGGCTGATCTAGAACGTTAATATAGCCTGTCCTAGGACCTGTTGTCAGTGCGGACATGCGACCTAGCACTGGGCCTCTATGTGTTTAGAGATAGCTGGGATATCACTGTGTTTCTTAGATGTGAAGCCCATCAATGGGCTTGCCTCGTTTGGAGTTACAACTGGACGCGATCGAGAGTTTCTTTCAGAGGTCGACATATCCAAAAACACGTGATTTTCGGTGGCCTCTGATATATAATTAGGCATTCTTGATGAGATGAACTTCGGATGCAATGATAGAAGCTAGTGTTCACTCAGATCATCCCAATTGGACAATGTGACTGGCTTACGATAACACCACACCCGCCTAAGCTGCGGGATTTTGCAGCGTTCGAGCCAGGGCACGCCCAGCAATACCACTTGTGTTGCCGAACTTGCAGTGTTCAAGTTGCCATGGGGATCGAAACGTTGTCGATCTCTGATTCTCATATGGTTGCAGCAGTAATTTGTACAAGGTCGTTCCCCTCTCAGTAAGCACCAAGTGTCTACACACGTCCCTGGTGTCACTCTAGGCCTCTAATCTTACATCGTTCTCCCTACATCAGGGCCTTGGTGCTTGCTCATCTAACGTGTTTACCCGGCGTCCACGTCTCCTTCTTTTGTAATAATCTCTCGGCTTGCTCCCTCATCCGTTGCCGCATCTCCTCTGCCGGTGGTAACGTAGTCCTGGTCGCAGGGTCCATCTGCTTCTGTTGCACCTCTGACTCCTTATCGTACAGTGACTTCTCCTCGTGCTGCCAGGGGCCATAGCCGCCACCCTCCTCCTCAGGGATGTCCTTGGGATCCCTGGGCCAGACGAACGGCCGTTCCAACTCCACCACCATCTTCTTGATAGACGTAGGCCTATGCCATCGTCGGTTTGTAGGGGCGTGGAGGCCAGGCCTGTCGTCGTTGATGGAATTCGATGTGTGCTCGGGCGCTGGACGGCCTCGCGTGACAGGCTGTAGCTTGATGAAGGAGCGGATGCTGACAGTGCGGACGGAGTAGACGTTAAAGAGATAATCTCGAAGGTCCAGTTTGTTGAACCATAGGGGGACTGTGAAAGTAGCGTGGTTGGGTGACAGATGTTCATTGCGGTGCAGTGTGACCGTGACATTGGGGCTGCAACGCGCTGTGTCAGCGAAGTCCAGCGTTTTAGGACAGATCATGTCCAGGCCTGACACACGCTATGCCATGCCATGCTATACTGTGCTGTGCTGTGCTTGGTGGGACCTACAGGTAGAGCTCCTTCCTGCCCATGCGAAAGGGTGCCAGCGCCATCTTCACACGGTGGCCTAGCTGCTGCCTGGCTGTTGCCTAACACGTGTCGCGTCTGGTGTCGTCCACTTGACTAGGCGGCAGGGCAGGACTGGTAAATGCGATGGAAGGAGCGGTCGCTGTTCGACGCGTGCGGATACGGAAGTTGCGATTGAGGTGTGAAACGTGAGGTGTCCACGTCTATGTCTGAGGGCAAAGTTCCAATTACTGCATTCGGTCGAGTCTTGGCATGTCCGCGTCCAACCCCGACTCCGCAATGGAAAGGTGCAAGTTGCCTAAGGGCAAAGGGTAGGTAAGGTTGGCCTCAGGAACACATATTTGCAGCATGCCTAAGTAGGCTAGCTGCCTTGTTATACATCCGCACTCATGCCCATCTCCTACTGCAACGTGCCCTCCGTAGATCGGTAGGACCGGCCTGACATCTGTACTCGACTCTAATGAAGCACTCGCTCTCCACGCAGGAATCTCGCCGAAGCAACCACCGCAGCGCCGTCAACGGTGACGCTTAGAAAGCCTTCGTTCGCAAGTGCCTGCGTCCCCGGCGTGTCGTCTCTGCCTCTGCACATACCACCGGTGCAGCATTCATATCACGTAACATCACACCCGGCATCCTAGACGACGCGATGGACGGTGCCGGCGAGTCGATCGTAGAGCTGGCTCCTCGAAGAACGGACTCCTACTCCCTCAATGTCGCCATAGACCCAGTGGCTCTGGTCGTAACTGAATGCATCACAGTCACTTCCGCTATGCGCAAGCACACTCGGTGGGCGCATAGCAGCATTTCAAGCATCCTCGGTGGCGGCTCCAGCTCCCCTCGTTCGACGCCGTCAGATAGCAGGAGGAGCGATCACGACAGAAATGGGCCCGGCGACCGTAACAGGGCCAGCAGCAAGATCGATCTCATTGACGATACAGAAATGATGCCTCCGCGATGGGGCTTGCGGGGAAAGAAGGGCCAGAGTCTGCAGGACAACCCTCTGATGAGTGCTTTCGCAAGGCTGAGGTCTGATCTGAAAGGGAGGAAGAGTGTTCAGGATTTCCCTGCTGGAGAGCTACTACAGCCCTTCTTGCAGGTCATTCGCAGCTCCTCTACGACCGCGCCGATCACTAGCCTGGCCCTCATTGCCGTCACAAAGCTCCTGGCATACGGGGTGGTCAATCCTTCGAGCCCAGGGTTTGCATACGGGATACAGCTGCTGGCCTCGAGTGTCACCCATTGCCGCTTTGAAGGCGACAACAGTCCTTCAGACGAGGTCGTGTTCTTGAGGATATTGAAGTTGATGGAGGACATGATCACAGGTCCAGCAGGGACAGTGCTTGGTGACCAGAGTGTGTGCGAGATGATGGAGACAGCCCTCAGCATATGCTGCCACTTACGCATGAGTGAAGTCCTGAGGAGGAGCGCAGAGATCAGCATGGTCACCATGTGCCAGACCATCTTTCACAGACTCAAGATGCTGGAAGACGAGTTTGAGGGTGACGACGTAGGGCAAATGGATCAGGACGTCGAGCAGAAGGATATGGATGCTGCGCACATTGCAAGCGGTGCCGACGGGCAGAATCCCGACAAGATGCTGAACCAGCAACCTCGTGGGAGCATCTCGCTTGAGATACCTCCGTCAGGACGCAATAGCGAGAGGCCGAGCATAGACGCGAATGGGTCGCAGCTGGACCTCACCAAGCAGATCTCAGAGCAGACAGAGGAGGTCAAACCCTATGGCCTACCATCCATCAGGGAGCTCTTCCGCGTCCTTGCCGATCTACTTGACCCGCATGATCGTCAAAGGACCGACACCCTCCGGGTAATGGCCTTGCGCATCGTCAATGTCGCGTTGGAAGTTGCCGGACCATCGATAGCGAACCACCCATCGCTGGCCAGCTTGGCCAAAGACACGCTTTGTAGGAACCTCTTCCAGCTCGTCCGTAGTGAGAATATTGCCATTCTTCACGAGAGTTTACGGGTTGCTGGCACACTGCTGGCAACTTGTCGAAGTGTGCTGAAGCTACAACAGGAGCTCTTCTTAGGGTACGTTGTTGCATGTCTTCACCCAAAGGTCCCGATCCCAGACGAGGCTTCCATAGATCCAGCGTTATATGCAGATGTCCCGCAAGCGCCAGCATTGGTACGGCCAAGCGCTTCGCCAGCGCCTGGCGCTGGGCCTTTCTCACGGCCTGGCGCCCCGGCCATAACTACACCTGGCTCTGGGCGTGCAACGCCAGTTCCTGTACGTGAACGGACGAGGCTAGGCATGGAGGGTGGTAGCAGGAAGCCTGATGCGCGGGAAGCGATGGTTGAATCAATTGGTGCACTGGTCCGCATCCCTTCATTCATGACTGAGCTATTCGTGAATTATGATTGCGAAATTGACAGGAACGATCTGTGTATCGACATGATTGGACTCCTGGCGCGCAATGCCTTCCCCGACTCTGCAACCTGGAGCACGACAAATGTCCCGCCGCTGTGCCTCGATAGCTTGCTGGGCTATGTGCAACAGATTTCGGAAAGATTGCATGCACCACCGTCTGCGCAGGACACCAAGCCTCGCCGCCCGAGCGCACCAGAAATGCCGAATGGGCAACGATTACGAGAACAGAGAGCGAAGAAGAAGGTCATCATACGTGGTGCTACGAAGTTCAACGAGTCTCCTAAGGGCGGAATTGCGTTTTTAGCAAGCCAGGGCGTCATTGATGATCCAAACAACCCTAATTCAGTGAGTGCTTTCCTCAAAGGCACGACACGCATTGATAAGAAAGTCCTTGGTGAGTTTATCAGCAAAAGAAGTAACGAAGCAATCCTGGATGCCTTTATCGGACAGTTCAACTTCAAAGGACACAGAGTGGATGAGGCGCTGAGGGAGCTTCTCAACACGTTCCGTCTTCCCGGTGAATCTGCCCTCATCGAACGCATTGTGACCACCTTCTCTGAGAAGTACTTCACGGCTGCCGAGCCTGCTGAGATAACCGACAAAGATGCTGTCTTCGTCCTCACATATGCCATCATCATGCTTAACACAGATCTCTACAATCCAAATGTAAAGGCACAAAATCGCATGAAGTTTGAGGATTTCCAGCGAAATCTACGTGGCGTGAATGGCGGTGGAAACTTTACGCCAGAGTATCTACAGGAGATTTACGACGCCATCAAGAGCCGCGAGATCGTACTGCCCGAAGAGCACGACAACAAGCATGCCTTTGAACATGCATGGAAGGAGTTACTAGTGAAGGTCCATTCATCTGGAGAGCTGGCGATCTGTGACGGCGGTGATCCTGGCTTAGGATCGAATGAATACGATGCCGATTTGTTTACAGCCACTTGGCGTCCGATTGTCAGCACCCTCAACTACGTCTTCTGTTCTGCAACAGAGGATACTGTATTCCAAAGAGTCATCCAGGGCTATCAGCAGTGTGCACTGATCGCAGCCAAGTATGACATCCATGAGTGCCTGGACCAGATCATCTGGAGCTTAAGCCACATCAGCAGGCTGGCAATCGAGGGCAACCAGGACACGAAACTCAATACCGAGGTCCAGGCTAGCCATGGGCGGAGCATCATGGTCTCAAAATTTGCAGTCGATTTCGGCAGGGACAATAGAGCTGAGTTGGCGACACTTGTATTGTTCAGAATCATGAACGGTAATGAGGGCGCTATTCGGGACGGCTGGGGTCAGATTGTCAAGATCATCGTCAATCTGTTCATCAACTCTCTCATTCCTACATCATTCACGAGCATCAGTCGAGATCTTGACCTTCCGCCCATCCCTATACAGTCTCCTGCCCAGATCATTGAACGGTCACAGGAGAAAGTAGCCGATGTAGGCTTGTTTGGAGCCTTCGCATCTTACGTCTCAAGTGTGATGAACGATGAGCCGCCAGAACCAAATGATCAAGAAATTGATGCCACGCTCACAACCGTGGATTGCATCACGGCCTGCCGTTTTGAAGAAATCCTTGGCAATGTCAGCGCGCTCGAAGTAGAAAGTCTGAAAGCACTGACAAGCGCTCTTCTCTCGCGCTTGCCAGAAAGAGGGAGTCCCCCAGTCATGACTGTCAAGCCGGCTGGCGAGATCCAAGCACCGACACCTATCAGGCCTGCCGTGAATGGCTCTAAGAGCCGTGCTGACGAGGCAGGAGCTAGGAGCGCACTTGATGGCATGCCGGTTTATGATCCCTCCCTTGTGTATGTCCTCGAGTTGGCAACGATCTTGGCGCTTAGGGATGAAGAAACCATCTCCACATTAGGCGAGGGAGTCGCGGATGCTCTCCAGCGGGTCATTCATGAAGCAGATCAGCTGCACCCTGTGGCATTATCCAGAGCAATCTTCTACCTGCTGGCACTCCTTAGAGCGAGCAATGACCATGGTTTTATTCGAGGGCCTGTTGTGTTGCACGCAATATCTTCCTTCCGACAGGAGCTATTGCGTCAGTGTGCCCAGCCGATCCTGAAGGGTCTGCAAAGCTGTATCACTGGTCCTAAAGAGCTGAGGAATGAAATCGCTGCCAGCCCGGACTTTTGGAATGTATTACAGTCACTGGCTACGGAGAGCGAAGCAGCCAGTCTTGTCTTCAGCATCGTAGAGCATGTCACGAGTAGTGATGGTGGGGAGAAGACTACCATCACTGGTGACAACTACGAGTTCGCGGTCCTGCTGCTGAACACTTTCGCACGAGCTGGTAGTGTAGGAGCGAGAACGGAGCAGGCGCCACGAGACGTGATATACCCAACCAGTGGTCGACGCAATGCACGAGCGGCTGCTCAAGCAAGAGCCGCAGCCGAGAAGGGCAAGAAGGAAGAGACTGCCTCGAAGGCGCCTCAGAAACCCGAAGCCGTCACTCGTGGCGTGCGAGCTATCCAGCTTGTCTCAACCCTGACGTCGCGCGTCCCTGCACTCATCTCACAATCTCAATTGGAGACACATCAGGCCTGGAAATCATACTGGTCACCCATATTTAACTGTCTAGGCGCGCAGTGCACGAACCCTTGCCGGGAGATCCGAGCATCCGCACTCTCAGCCCTCCAACGCTGTCTTCTGTCCCCCGAGTTGGCCGCATCACCTTCATATGGTGAGGAATGGCCCAACATTTTTGAACAAGTCCTGTTTCCTCTGCTTGAACAGCTATTAAAGCCCGAGGTTCATGCCAGCGATCCAAATGGCATGGGTCACACGCGTGCGCAAGCCGCACAACTCTTGTGCAAAATCTTCCTGCATTATCTCGTCCTCACAGGCGAGAAAGCGACAACTGACAACCAGGAAAGCATGCTTGAGGTGTGGACACAAATACTGGAGGAGATGGAGAGACTGACAAAGGCGTCGTCCGCGGTTCAGGGGCAACACCAGGGGGACACCCTTGCTGAAGCTGTACCCGAAAGCCTCAAGAATGTCCTCTTAGTTATGTCGAGTGGTGGGTACCTTCTGCCGCCCTCAGCTAGTGATGAACGCACACAGCAGCAACAGAAGGTGTGGAGCGCAACAAGTGAAGGGTTGGCAAAGTTCTTGCCTAACATGATGGGTGAGCTGTTCCCAGACACCAGTGCTGCAACGAATGATGGAGAGGAAAGCCATGAGACTGAGGCTCAGGCCAAGGCCGAGACGGTGGTTGACATCAATGCAGCTGCTCCGGAATCGGAGGATGTATGAGCGTGTTAGCCGTCTGTCTCACATAATGTATATGAGGTGCCGCGATAGCGCCACCCAATGCCACATTGACATCTCCTTCCAAGGATAGGAGAGAGTCAACGCATTTCAGCAAGCGATGGTGTTAGGTATTTCAGTGTCTGTTGCACTTTGACTGAGCAGATGCATGGTCATGTTTTTCATTATCTACCCGCTGAGTCGAATGGTTGCTGAAAAAGATCATGAGTTTGCGCCGAATCAGGAACAGCATTTGTATCATATAGGTCTTGTAATGCGGTCATAGCTAAAAGTTTCTTTGTGTTGTTGAGTCCGTTTCTCCATCGATCAGTCAGTCACCTTAGTCTTTCTCAGGGTGCTTGAAAAGCACTAGTAAACATGATCACTAGCAGCGCTGAAACGTAATAATGAAGATTGCTCAGACCAGAAGGATGGAGATTTGCAACGAATTAGGGTCATCATATATACATCAACTTTCTACCTTTACAGATCGACAAGCCAGCCCGAGCCAGTTACCAGCTTCGGATATCTTCACTGCCGTGATTTCGCCTTCATTTATCGTGCTTTTTACTGGAGAAGAAATGATGCTTTTTCTTCTCTTTCTTCTCCAACTTCGCCGAGCTATTAGGTTGGGCGGGCGCTGAGCTGCTCCCTCCAGAGGGCCTTCCAGCCCCACTGTTACCAAGGCTCATAGCACCCATTTGCTGTACGGGTTGTTGTTGTTGTTGCTGTCGCAGCTGCTGTACCGGCTGCTGTTGAGGCGGCGGCTTAGGTACCTCGTCTGGCTCGAACAGATGTCTTGGCGCCTGAGGCTTGGGTCGTTCGGATGGGATGTCTAGTCTCCGTCTATCGGCAGAAAGGTCCGCAACTTGCTTCAGGAATAGCTGCGGGTTGAGCATGTGTGACGAGATTAGAAAGACCTCTCTCCCAGTAGCTTGACCGACACTGTAACAGGCACGGCTTTCGCTGAAGGTGGCGCCGCCAGCCATGAAAACAATGACACGCTGACGATTGTGGGTGTTGGAAGAGCCAGTTGAGCGGGTCTTGGCCCAGGTCGGTTTTGCGGAGCGCAGAGAGGCGGTAGACTGGGCTGCGGCGGGATTGGACTCTATGCCCATGTCTAGGGGCGGCTTAGTGTAGGCAAAGGTGTTGGGATCGAGGGTGTTGTTGTGGTGAGCCTCGAGAACGTTTTGAAGGACTGGCTCAAAACGACTGAGGGCATATTCTTCTTGCATACCAGCTGGTGGGGTCTTCTGGAGGAACAAAGGAGTTGGGGGTGGTCGAGGATCTTTCAACTGGCGGCTAGTGTGTGCACCTAACAGTTCGAAATTGCGAATTGTTTGTTCGTCCTGTGAAGAAAAGTTCGCATGCGCGATGAGTTTCTGAAGGTCGCCAGGTACGAGGCCGTCTTTGTACAACAAGTACAAGATGAGAAGACGTAGTCGGTCTGATGGGAGTATTGCATCATCGTCAAGCATCCTGACAACTTGATCTGCAAGCCCCTTAGGCTTCTTGTATTCTTCATCAAGACCTGTGGCCAAGTTCTGCTCTACGCTTGCAAGATCCGGTAGCCTGAACTTCTGGAATCTGTTCATGCTCTCCTGGGCCATGCCCAAATGCAGGCCGTATGCCTCCTTCATCTCCTGGAATTGGGGTAAGCCAGCAAGCATGTCCTTGATGACGTTCAGTCCATTTGCACCCTGAGTCTGCGCGTCCTGCTGGGTAAAGTTTGGATTGTCCTTGATGAATCGCTCAAAGTCTGCCATGAGCTTATCAATGACATCTTTCATATGCTTATGGCGATTCTCGGTCCAGATATTGTCTTTCTCGCGAATCTCAACATCCTTCACCTCTTGATTGGGAGCTCCCTCATTGAGCACAACACGATACATGATCTTATCGCCTTCTTTGATGGGCAGTAGATCATGGGCCATGGCTTGATAGGTGAACTCATGGACGCACGGGGCGACCAAGTCCATGGTACGGTCGGTGATGTAGAGAGCCCCTCGAGGTCGCGAGGTTTGAGGCGGAAAGTCTTCATGAAACTTGGCATATAGATCAAGCTCGTCTTGAACGAACCGAGCTAAGTGAGAACAGAGTATGCTGGCTTCGTGAGAGGCTCGAGGGGGTCGGTAATATCGAATGACTGGGTACTCGCCGAGAGCAACACACACGCCGACTATCTATGCGCCTAAGCATTAGTTCTCTGTCGGGCCAAGACGTATACTTCAGGCGTTGTACCTTCTGCGCGATGTCCTCCATGTACTGTCTGACTAGACTGTTGCACGCGGGGTGAAACAGGACTGGGAAACCCCATGGATCCCTGAAAGTGACGAGATGGCTCTCTCTGGGATAAAATTCGACATTCAACACCTTGAACAAAGCGATCTGCTCGCGCGCGACGTGCGACCTGTCTATCCGATCTCGCAACGCTGGATGCAAGAGCGCTGTCCATATCAGGTGCGCACGCTTGTATTTCCTCTTCTCGAAATCGGCCATGACACAGTCCACAATATGTGGTTGCGGGGTGAGAATGTATACAGCCTCGACATCGCGATTGGTAGGGCGACGGTGCTCAATCTGTTCGATATCTGAATAAGTCAGAGCTCTGGTTGACTGCAGAGGGGATGGCTTCAGGGTAGTGGTTGCGCATACTGGTGATGTTCTCGTTCAGAATCGTGTCTTCGTCTAAGACATTGTCGATGAGACGGCGACTATCGGTATCCAACACAAGGAGTTTCCACTATGTCACAAGGACTTGTTAGCAGGCTGACCCCTACGAAGCTGCCGCGGCAAGTGCAGTCTTACGTCGCCTCGAGTGGTGTGTTTGATGTTGTGTAGCAAGACTGCCGCGCTCGTCAGTACCCATTCGCAGCATTCAATGCAAGAGAAGGAGGGGGAATGTTCGCACTGTCTCGCTGGGCGTCTATGATCGAGACGCCCATCTTGCGCAGCTACGTCGGTTGCCCTCCAGCAACAAGGCTACGTGCGATGAACAACGCAGCACTCGATAAGGTCAACTCAGAAGTGCCGTGGAAAGCTGCACGCTTCATCTACAAGTCTATCTCCCGAGCTGGCAGCGTGACTCTGGATCCAGTGTGGAAGATGGGCGTATCTGTTTGGGCTGTGGAGGGGTATGTCGTCAGGCAGTGGAGGAGCAGCTCGGGGACGCCAAGCCGCAAGGCAACCATCTGCCTGCCTGCCTGGGGTTCTCGCGATCATCTATGCATGTGGTGGCCTTGGTGATACCTGTCTTTTTGCCCAACACGAGATTCATCCTCTCGAGTGTGATGTTTTCATCTTCAGCCCGACCAACATCGGCGTCGGCGCAATATGGAAGCACATGCATCCGCTGCATCTATCGCGCCCGCGTCGCTTCTCTCGAGTCCCGGCGATGGAAAGCCTCATCTTCCCAGAAGGCGGGCGGTCAGCGTTCGCCTCGATCAAGGTTCGGAAAGCCAGGCGGCTTAAGCGGACGATTCAAGCTGGATTTTGGTAATCAGTTGCAGACGCGGCTGAAACTTATCAAGGCAGAGTTGAAGAGTGCTCCCATACTGGATTACCTGAGAAAGGAGGACCAGATCACCCTACAACAATGGAAAGAGAGCGGAAAGCAAAACGAGAAAGGCGCAGAGCAGGAAAGCTCTGACCTGCCTTCAACCAAGTTCTCAGATGTGTGGTCTGATTTTCTGAGAAAGATCGAATCGCCTGATAAAGACAACAAATCCAAAGGGAGAATACCAAACCCATTTGGCGCAGAGGTCGCAGATGGAGGGGAAATCGATACGAGGAAGCAGGTGCTGAGGGATCTTCGTAAAGCGTATGATCTTCGAGGTAGCGCAGGTCTGGATGATCGTATTAAATATCACTTTTATGCACAGATCACAAACTCAAGGTTCAGCACGAGTGATTTGAGGAACCAAAAGCTCCTGGCCGACCTAAGGTATCCTGGTGAGTGGTATCCAGCGACTCGCCAGATGCACCGCCAGATCCATATGCACGTGGGCCCTACGAACTCGGGCAAGACATATCAAGCGCTGCAGCGGCTAGAAAAGGCCAAACGAAGTGTCTATGCTGGACCCTTGAGGCTGCTAGCACATGAAGTGTATAGCCGTATGACTGCGAAGGGTCTCAAATGCCAGCTCATCACAGGAGAGGAGAGACGTATTCCCGAAGATGTAGATACTGACCATTATATGAGTGCCTGCACCGTGGAGATGGTTCCTCTCAACACTGTCCTGGACGTCGCAGTCATCGACGAGATTCAAATGATAGGCAACAAAGAACGTGGTTGGGCTTGGACACAAGCTTTACTAGGTATCAGGGCCTCTGAGTTACACTTGTGTGGTGAGGAGCGTACTGTTCCTCTGATCAAGGAGATATGTGCAAGCCTGGGGGAAGAGGTGCACATCCATCGCTACGATCGTCTCTCTCCACTTGCGGTAGCGGACAAGCCTTTAAATAAGGACTTGAAACAACTGCGGAAGGGGGACTGCATTGTGAGCTTCTCCGTGCTTAGTATTCACGCGCTGCGACGAGACATCGAGGCGGCTACTGGTAAGAATGTTGCTATCGTGTATGGATCGCTACCCCCAGAGACGCGCGCGCAGCAAGCGAGGCTATTCAACGATCCAGACAATGACTACGACTTCCTTGTCGCGTCAGATGCGGTTGGCATGGGTCTGAATTTGGCAATCAAGCGCATTGTCTTCGAAAGCTCGATGAAGTCAGACGGCTACAAGCAACGGACGCTTGCCGTTGCAGACATCAAACAAATCGGTGGGCGTGCTGGTCGATACCGTGTCGCACCCTCAGCGAATGAGATGGCTTCGCCATTATCATCGTCAACAGCTGCAGCCGACCATGAGTCCATCAAATCGTTGGCAGTCGCGGGGCAATCAGCTGAGCCAGATCTTGCTGCAACTGTCGACACAGCTACGAATGCTGAGGCACTCGGACTTGTAACCACTCTTGAGAAGGCGGATTTCCCAGTTATCGCTGCAGCGATGGGGTCAGATCCTGAACCGCTTACATCGGCTGGACTGTTTGCTCCCTCCCATGTCCTCGATAGGTTTTCGTCTTACTTCCCGCCCGGCACACCGTTCTCCTACATCATGACCCGCCTACATGAAATCTCCCAGATGCATAAGCGCTTTCACCTGTGTGATCTCAGAGACCAAACCTGGATTGCTGACCAGATCGAAAGCGTGACTGGCCTGACAGTTGCGGATCGATACATCATATGTGCAGCCCCAGCTAGCAGAAGGGAGAAGGAGATGTGGCACAAACTTCTCCCAGCTTTCGCTAAAAGCATTGCTGAACAGCAGGGTGGTGGTTTGCTTGATATAGAAGGCTTAGATCTGGAGATTGTAGACACAACGCCTGTCCCTACAAGGGAATATCTCCGTAAACTGGAGGAACTACACAAGGCACTCGTGGTGTATCTTTGGCTTAGTTATAGGTTTGCGGGTGTCTTTCACACCAGAGCACTCGCTTTCCATGTGAAGGAGATGGTTGAAAAACAAATAGAGGAGACGTTGCGTCAATCCTCGTCGCGTTTGCGACAATGGCAGGAGAAGCTAGCTCGACAGAGGGAAAGGTCAAGAAAAAGCCAGGAGTCGCTTATCGCGGATGATCATGGCAACGTTATTAATGCAAGCACTGGCGAAGTTGTGCGCGGCTTGGTCGATCGTCCTACAACTGACGGTAATAGACTTGATGCAGCTGGGGAAGAGCCTGGTGTGAACAGGGAGTCTGCACCAGAAGAGATGACTGAAGAAGAGAGGTTGGCACGCTCGCTTCTAGAGGGCTACCATGACTTACCAGACGAAGAAGGTCACACGGCATCCCAGGATTTTCTGTCATCATTCTCAGCATGGCGAGCACGCCAAACGAGAGGAGAGAGCCAAGGCTTGAATGATGCAGAGTTCGACGAGCATCTCGCCAATCTTCAACGACAGCGATCCCATGACTCTACAACCCCTCACGTCTAGAGTGGAGCGTCACATCTTCCATCACTCGAATCGGCAAGCCTGCCACACTGGATATCGAGCTAGAAGAGCTGTCGCTTCGATACCAAGAGATTTCCCCTCGCGCCAGTCTCTCAAGCAAGTTTAGAGGGATTTCAAGGGCGGCACTCTGGCACACCGAAAAACTTGAGACGTTGACGCCATGGGACCAGAGTCAGGCAACGTTGCACCGCGACCATGATCGCTTAATAGAATGAGATCTGATCTGGCTAGGACCAACACACTCCTCTGCTCGAGATGTTGGTGACTCTAGGATAGCGCGTTTTCGCTTGCAGATCAACAAAAAGTGTATTAATAGCATGAAAGCATACACGATCCGAAGTTACAAAGAGACAGCAACAATCAAGATGGCTAGAGAAGCCCCCCGAGATGGGTCCAGCAGCCTGCATAAATCCCTACCACGTTGCGGCGCAGATATTGAGCTAAATGTCTTGCATGGTCTAGAGAACACTAGAGAGCAAGGCACGAAGATCAAGGGCACACTCGCGGTATTTTTGGCATCAGTGGGTGCATTGTGCATCATGGGTTTTGTCCTTGCATATAGCGCTCGGGGAGCACCAGGGTGTGATGCCACTGATGGAGTTGTATGCAAGGCCCACCGTCAGAGCGGCAATGGTCGAGGATCCACGGTTGTGTTAGTTGCTTGAGCATGTACCATAAAACCTGTACAATACTCCGACAGAAACCAAGATGATCTCCCGCTGCGCCCCACGCCCCTACTGTAGGCGATACCTTCACGATAGATAGACTCTTATGATAACACCAACACCGCGGCTACAATGCCCACTCCTTGCATGGCGGCTCTGCCCACAGCGAGAATGCTGAAAAGGCGACAAAGACGAGAGCCAAAAACGGCACAGGCGTCTCAGGCTTCCGCCTCAAAGGGAAGGTGCTCCGACCGCTTATGGCTTCTTCTCCCCCCCCAAAATAAAGATACCGGGCCCCCGACCCAGTTGCAGCATATGCCGGCTCCACACACAGTGATGGGGGTCATCACACGGTGAAGAATGGACGCATCTCCCTTACCCGCAACTGTGCCGCGAACACGCAGAGCCTCGCAGCAACGTGGGCGCGAGAGACCGAATACCGGACCGCGTGGGCGTGCAGCTGTGCCGTCTGTCGACTTGGACTGTCCGTACGTGCGTCTTGTCCGTTGCGGACGCGAAGGCTGGAGTGGCCGGAGTGGGTGCTGTCGCTTGCTAGAAGGCAGGCTGCGGCCGTCGGGCGTGTCTGTTGTCGTCGAGGTGGAATAGTAAACGTGAGGGCGGTCGGTGTCTAGTGAACGGTGTGCGCTTTTCGCTTGATGGTCATGCAGTCATCTCAGGACATTGCGTTGCAGGCGCTTCGGTAGCCAAGATAGAGAGGGAGAGAGAAGGTGTATTCGATGCATTGCACTTGGCTCTGTAGAGCGCCTGATGCGCTCAGGCTCCTATTGATACATAGACGGCACAAGACTCCCCATATGCCGAGACATAGACTCAGTGATTACTTTTGACCTGGTTATCTGAAGCACTGCTTCAGACGGCGCGCCCGACAGCGCGCCCTTATGACAGGCGTCTAACAAGACCATACACCGACAACACCATCTCTCCTGCCCTCCACGAGATACCCGTCTTTGATGCGCACCTTCTCCACGATCGATGGTTTAGGCGTAGTCTGGTCGTCGGCAAGGACGCCAGCGCCACAATCCCATTGCCTGCCATCTGTCTTGTCGTAGACTTTGACAACATCTTCCCCTGCTGCTGCGGCAATCCGTCGAGCGTCGAATTGCATACTTGAGATAGGTGCGTCGTATGCGAAAGCGTCGTAGATGCCACCTGTGCGCAGGTCCCATATCTATAGATCTTGTCAGTGTTTTGCGCTTCGCTGTCACGTTAAGGTGGTGGGAAAGGACTCACCCGTATGCTCCTGTCCCTGCTTCCAGTCACTAGGTACACGTCGTCAAACTGTAGAGAGGTCACCGGGCCCGTGTGTCCCACGAGGCTGCGATGTACCATCCCGCTCCTCAGGTCCCACAACCTGACAACGCCATCCGCTGTGCCAGCAGCAAGCGCAGCGTCGAACACCTGCAAGGCACCTACAAAGTCCGCTTCTGCGTTCATGACTCTTCCAGCAGCAGGCTTCCACCACCCGCCTCCCGTACCCGCTGATTCGGCGCCAGTCGGTGTCTTTGCCCCAGCATTTTGCGCAGGATTGATGGTTGACGCCTGAGCAGCTGCCCAAAGGACATCGAGCGTCTGTACACAGCGCCCACGCTCTAGGTCCCATTGTCGTAAGGTCTTGTCTGCAGAGCCAGACACAAGCGTGTTGCCGCGAAAATGCAGCGCTGTGACGGAATCAACGTGACTCTCGAGCGTGAAGAGATGGCAGTTTTCGGTAGACGCTGAGGCTGCGTATTCTCCAATTTCTTCCCCATTCGCACTGGATGTGGTTGGCGTGAATAGAGCATCAGATTCGTCGTCTTCTGATGAAGCTGACGGCTTTGCGTTGATTGAGGTGCCTTGGTTTGGGTTGTACTCCGCTTGGCTCAGGTCCCAGAGTCGGATACTGGCATCCATGCTGCCTGTCGCAACGAGGTTGTCCTCGACTTGCAAGCAGCGCACGCTGCTCAGATGGCCTTCGAGCATGCCCATACATCTTCCGGCGTTGAGGTCCCAGACCCTCACAGTGTCATCCATAGCAGCCGTTACCAATGTTCCAAACGGCGCGTCAAAGTCGAGCGCTGTAATGATGTCGTTGTGTGCCTGCATCTCTCTTATCCTGCTTCCAGAATCCAGATGCTCATGCAGGACCGGCATAGACGTCTTGCGGTATCCAGTAGGCTTCCGTCGCTTTCCCTTAGTTGACGACGGCAACGATGACGGTTCCTTTGGCAGCTTCTCGTATATGCTGGCAGACATAAAGCCTGGAGGCTCACCATCCTCATCCTCCCTCTTCACAGACCCAGCGTCCTCATTCGTGACTGAACTTCTGGCTTCCTCTTCATCAGCCTGCTCCTGCATGTCCTCGACCTTCTCAGCCATCTCCATAATCTCTTGCTCCAGGTCATGCTCTTCCTGCTCCAAGCCAGCCAAGCGGTCGAGGACCACACTGCGCATGGTACTAAGGTTCGCGATCTTGGCGTCGATCTCCTTGATCTCTGCTGAGCACATGGTCTTTCTGATCCCCATCATCTCCAATCTATGATCCAACCTCCCTTTGCTTCGCTTGAGATCTCTCAACTGTGGCGGTCCTTTCTCGTCCTCCAATAGTCTCCTCCCCCTGCTGTTATGCCTCCCGTGCTTCCTTCTCCTTCTCCCTTCAGACCCACTGTCATCATCAGCTTCAGGTAGGCTAGCCTTAAAGCCATCTAGCAAGCTGAACCCGCTATTGCTCTCTGGGACCTGCTTGAGCAGACTGTCAGGTAAGTAGGTCAGGGCGCGGTGCTCGATCTCAGTCACATTGAAGTTCTGACGGAGGAGCTGTGCAGGATTTGCCTGTGCAAATGAGAAGACGCTGCGTTGCAATGCCGGTCGCCGTAGCGAGCGGTGCATGGAGTTCAAGGCATTGCGGTAGTGTTCTGAAGTGATGGGTTCGTGAGCTGAGATGAGCTGAGAGGCGGTAGTATAAGCGGTGCGCCCCAAGGCTTCAAGCTGGCGAGGGTCGAGAATGCTATTCTCGTTGTTGTCTCGATAGGCAAGGCCCGAATCCTGAGGGTTGCTTGAGGGTGGTGTGGAGGCCATCTGCACCGGACAGGTAGGGCTTTTAGTTGGTATTCACAGACAGCTGGATTATCGCATGTCGTCAAGTCAAAGCGGATGAGCTGGCAGACTTGCGACCGTTCTGTGTGTGATGTCCAAAGTTGGTCCAGTCACGAGACAATGCTGTCTTGGACTCGTGTGGATGTGTCTCAAGCCTGGCTCGATGGATCAACCCCAGAGCACAGAGAACACAGCAATGTGTCAGTTCTCGGCAGACACCTCCGTCGCTAGTCGTTCCGAGTCCCCACCATGCATACAGCGTGCGACCGCCACATTGTCCATTATATATTTGCGAAATAGCATGGATGTTCACATCGCGCTTGAGAAAAGCACATAAACGCTACGAAAAGCTTGAGACCACTTCCGTCGGCAATCAGACCTTATCTAAGAATGTATGGCAGCGAAAAAACCTCGCCCTGCCTGCCTTACGCTTCCGCTGCCCTGCCTTTGCAACCCAAATGCCATTAAGAACCTAACGCACGTTGCAAGGCCGATTTTACGTGCAGTATGCCGCTAGAAGCCAAAGTGTTATCTTCGGCAGTCCCAAGGAGGCTCATGTATGTTACTGCCATCATGCGCAAGGGAAGCAGGCTCGCGTAGAATGCTTCAGCAGTGTAGGATCGGTTCAGGTGAATGGCCATCTTCATCAGATCCATTGATGCCTCAGATGTAACGTCCATTGCGCAACACGACGGACAGGCTGCTCCAGGCCACCTACAGGTGCTATGACTACCAAGTCATCGTCGCGATCATACCTCTGCTGGGTCTGCCCTGCCATCTATGCCGATAACGACCACGTAGGAACCTGCGCTGGGATTACTTGCTTGCTACTGGGTTGGGAATCGCCACCTCCATATGAGTTTCAGCATGTCTGCCTCGTCCGCATCTTGAGATGAAGAAGCTGTCCGACCATCGCAGCCTCTGCGTCTATAGCAATACTTGATGCCTATGGGTACCGTGTGCAGATGAGCCTCAGGTGGTCGGTGGGGGAAAGATGTCGCGTCGCGGGTACCTGCACTAGCGCGCTTCTTGCACTTCGGCTTTGCCCACGAGCTGGGACGCGCCTGTCGTACACCATCATCACCGCCCATTATACAGGGGTTTGTTCAGACAAAGAATGTATCATTGACCACAGATTACCTTTTGTCCAGCCCGCAAAAAGCAGTGCGTTGACAAAGAGGAAACCCCTCCCGTATCGGATGGTAGATCCAAGTGAACTGCCGCTTTGGAACCTAGATCTACACCTTTCGCGCGAGATGAAGCTGTTAATTTATTGTATCACTTCACCCTGCTGCCCTGAAAGACTGTTGAAGTGAACAGCAGCCTCGGCCCGCGCATTGGCTGTAGAGTGCACTATATCCCAGGGTTGCGCATCTCCACCAGTACCAACAACTGCAATCACTCAGTATTGTATCACAGCATCTCTTTCCGGGAGCGCAATCGACGAGATCCCCAGACGACAATCCCGTCGTGATGGCAGACGCGCCAGGACGGAGCACACGAAGCCGACGCTCTGTCTCGCGTGCCAACACTCCACTTCCTGCTTTGGCAACACAGGCAAGTCACGCCTATGGTGCTCAGGGCAAGGCAGTTCTACGCAATCAAATCAATACCGCTGATACCGGTCTAGCATCTGCCTTCCGGACGGGTCGCCAAGCACCTTCCCAAGCGCCAGACCTACCTGTACAGGAGGAAGGGTATCTGGCGCAAGGATCACCCGTCAGAGAGACTGCTGCAGGACGTCGCACTGGCCGCAAGCTCTCAGAGCTGCGTAGTGTCAACGTACGTGACAACTTGAAGATGGCACCGCCACCACGACCTACTCACCAAACCCCAAACCATATCGTTGCGGTTGATGATCGTAGCGTTACAACCGTCCCAGGCTTAGACCAGTACCAGAGAAGGGATCGGACATCGCCGCCACAAGCTCAGCGAGGTGTTGGTGAGATTCCTGTGCCACAGCCTGGTGCATCACGAGCCTACCCTCCACTGGCCCAGGAAGCAGAAGAACCGCTACCTGTACGTGTATTCTGGCATACTCTGCCACGGTGGATGGGCGCGATTTACCGGTGGTACCGTTCCAGCGCTGTCAGGCTCCTGAGCATAATACTATTCCTAGTGACTCTGTTACTGGCGGCAAAAACGATAGGCCATTACTACAGGCCACCAAACCATATCCTGGCCCGCCTGCCGGACCCTATACAACAGCATATATTTCACATGATACCGAGTACAACATTCTTGAAGGTAGACGCGTTCAACGAATGGCAAGTCGACGAGCAGTTCAGCAAGCAGATTCCCGACTATAACACGCCTGAAAAGCAGTTCCTCCTTAATCAATGGTTGGACACGCGTCTGCGAGCAGTTGAAAAAGACGTCGAGATGCTGATGGGAAAAGTCGGTCTGCTCAATGAGACGACACATGCGTTAGAAGATATGCTTCCGAGGATGCTCGCGGTCAGAAGGACTAATGGTCAGCTTGAGATACCTCAAGAGTTCTGGCAGGCTTTAGAAGAGCGACTTAGCGGCGGTGAGAGTGCAGGTGCATGGCAGGCTTTCCTGCAGAACAACCTCTACAAGCTCAAGAGCCTCCAAACAGGTTCTCTCTTCGGCAACAGCAAGAAGGTCGAAGTGGTCAGCTCAGAACGATTCCGTGAGCTGGTGGAAGAAAACAACAGCTGGATGACGAGTCGATACACCGACATATTCCGACAAATGGAGAAAGACATGATACGGACCGTCCACACGATCTCGACAACCACGGTGAAGGACTTGCTCGACAAGCACCCAACAAGTCGACTCGCGGATTCACAGCTCCACGCACTAGCCAAAGCCAACCACCTTCACAACATGAACGAGGCAATGCACAGCGTCAACTACTTCGCTCGCGGGCTAGGTGCAGTTGTCGATCCATACCTCACGTCGCCGTCACAACTGAAACCTCAAGGTAACATCCTCGCCACCATGTACGCGCGAATGCCCTGGATCCCGAGTCCAAGGTCGGCAATGGTTGCGCTGGAACGGTGGGACGAAGCGGGAGACTGCTGGTGCGCGGCACCATCGAGGAATGTCCCAGGCAAGGCTCAGATCACGGTGGTGATGCCGATGAAGATCTTCCCTGAAGCCCTCATCGTCGAGCATGCACCGGCCACCGGTACGCTAGACGTCGGCAGCGCACCAAGGGACATGGAGGTGTGGGCGGAAGCGAGCAGCAGAGCGGAAGCCAGGCGCATCTCCACCGCCCTGTCCGGTCAGCCAGGCTATGGGTCCTACTGGGAGTGCGACGACAAGGCCCCACCGACCGAGAAGCACGTGTGCATAGGCTCGGCATCGTACGATGTCAGGAATAGCAACTGGGTGCAGCGGTTCCCGCTGTGGATGGACACCAGAGAGCTGGGGCTGTTGACCGACAAGATCACGGTCAGAGTCAGGGCCAACTGGGGCAGCGATTGGACCTGCCTGTACAGACTGCGCATGACCGGGAGTCAGTTGAATGAGGCTCATCAAGAGTAGTGTGCCTCGTGGGGTTGTTGGCCCGAACCTGGCCCGAAACATACGCTCATGATGACCTCAAAAGGCAGTGCTGGATATGCAAGTGAAAGCAAAGGAGGGCCGCCCGCTGCATAAGGCTGCACGAATGCATTGGCTGACTAACTGACCACTTACTGCATGTTGGCTAATACACAAAGAGTGATAGTGGGTTTGACTTGAAGGATCGTGTCCGCATAAGGGCGAGACTGGACGTGCATGAGAAGGAGCACAGGATTCGGAAAGGGAGGGAGATTGATTGGGTTTCATTTATCTACCTCATGCTGCTGCAAGATACCCACAAATGATGATGCATGTTTTAAAGCAAATGCCCGCGACGCTAGGAAAGTCTGAACTACATGGCCAGCTGGTTCCAAGGAGAACAGTCCCCATTATACAGCCCATCAATTCACCGGTAATGCACCCACTAGCCACAAAGCAACACAGGACTGGCGTGCCAGCCGTGACACCTACCCTTGTCAGTCCCATGGGAAGCAGAGCGGTAGCCAGTGAGCAGCGAATGGTAAAGGGCCACGCCGGCGGCGAGACGATCGTGCCTGCCAGGGTCCAGAACGACTATCTCTCAAGCTTTATTCCCAGCCTGCCAACGATTCCGCACACACTCATCTCTGCAGAGCGAGAACGGAAAGGTGGCTGGACAAGCAGGGATGTGCGAGGTCACATCGACAGACTGGCATGGCTGCTGCCACGCTGATAGTTTCCAACCATGCATGCACCGCCCCTTTGAAGCCCATCCACTCGCTGTCATGTGCAACAGGGGTTAGGGTATCCATTGAGGCGAGTTTTTCCCTCGATCCAGACAAGTGAGACAAGCACGAGGACATCGATACGTACCGGCGGTCTGGGGGATCGAGGGGTTCTGAGGGTGCCACGACTCCACGACTACTGCTTCGCGCCAAGTGCCTGTCAGCCCTCCCCCCCCCCCCCCTCGACAAAGAGCAGGATCCCCCGTTCGAGGCGCTGCCCAGTGCCGTCGCGACACGGCTCGTCCAGCCTGCAATCACGCCAATAGAGGGGTTTGCTCCAAAAGGGATGCACCCCATGGTTCCTCACCCGGCGTTGGATGGGATGAGGGCATGCAGATGGGTCAATGACGAAATGGAAGACGAGTGAAAAAGAAGGATGAGGAGCTGTCATGGGCCATGCGAATGCGGCCACTTCTGCTGCAACGTTACCAACCTGCATGGACAAGAGAGCCCATGCACGAACAGGGAAGGCGCCACGCGTTGTCTCTCTTCCTTCTTTTTTTAATGTGGAAAACCCGGGACCAGTGATGCTTTTCCATTCGTGTAAGGTCCACCCATAGAACGATCAGCATAGCTGCCCATTGGTCGCTGGGCCCAAGTCTCTTCGAAAACGAATGGGGGGGAAGTCGGAGGCAACAGGAAACATCATCCGATGTTGAAGCAGAACAGTAGGCACTAATTTCTTTTTCCTTTCTTTTTTCCACTTGCACAGCATTACGGTTCCAGATCGGTAGGAGAGATTTGCTTTAACATTGCGACGTTCCGACGGGCGGAAGAAACTGTGATTAGACCCTTCTCAAGGAACCCAGTCAACAGATAGGGTTTCCTCTCTGTTCGCGTAGTGGACGGTATCACGGTCAAGTACTTTCGGCCGTAGGAACATTAAAGACGTTTCTGGGGACCGTCTTGGTATGGAGTAGGTCGATCGAAAGAATTCAGGGTACTACAAGACTGCGTTTAATGCAAGCTTGTACAAGGGCACGACTGGTTGGGGGGGGGACTGGCCACGACGTCAGTGCGATGCATTAGCATACCCGGGATAGAGATCCGGGTGGATCTTTCCTCCCACAGCGGGCTCGACTGTGTGTGTAGATATCGGAAGGGGAAGTGTCCGGCATCAAGAAACGCGCTGAAGAACTCGACAGTGGTGGTGATGTACGAACAGCGGATAAGTGAGCTGGTTCGAATATTACTCAAGAATGACAAACAGGTCCAGAATGCCCGCCAAGATGGGGCGCGCCTTTCCGTAAATGGAAAATCCCGCGACCAACTTAACCCACTGTTGGATGCGAAAGGGCTCCCAAAGGTCGGAATTGACGCCAGAATGATTTTAAGCTAAATGATCCTGGAATCGTGGGCAACGGGGCCGGTTCGCCTGTTGCGTACTTAGGTCGCTGATGCTAGCGGAGTGATCCGAGAAATCACGATGTTGGAGACGATCCCACTAGTCGCGCCATCGTTCAATCAGATCCACAACGGGCGTGACGAGAGCTATCTACAGTGGGCGTCCTCTCTCTCTCTCTCTCTCGCTCTCGCTCTCGCCGACCCAGCAGTCGGAAGGCTCCCTTTCCAGCCTTTCCCGGAGACCGGCTAGGATGGGAGGTAGTTTTACAGGATTCTGAGGAAGATGGAAGGGGGGCCATGTGTGTGTGTGTAGGTGTGTGTGTGTGTGTGTGTGTGTGTGTGTGTGTGTGATTCTCGGCTATGGTCCATGGTTGTAGCGCCACATGGACAAGGCAAAGGACAGCAAGGCAAGAGCTTGTTCTGCCTGAGAATCAGCGCAGCCGAAGGAGCCAGGATTATTAAACGTCTGTGGTCTCGCAGCAAAGCCGCATGGGCATAGTGCAGAGCAGAGAATCAGAGGGAAGGGGAGGGCAATCCTGATCGGATCACTGAACCGCGACGACACTCTCCACGTCACGAGACCACCGCTTCATGCACGGCTATTGCGGACAGGGCCTGGGTGGCAGGCTTGGGCTCGCTCCGCTGCGCTGCGACATTGTCGTTGCTAGTGTTGTGGGCCGTGTGTCTGCGTCTCTACCCTCTGCTCATCCGACCCATTCATCAGCAGGCAGGGCTCGACTACCGGGCTGCTAATTGCCAGCAGCGCGGCAGGCTGTAGCAGAAAGGGAATTGCAGAAGAGAGACATTTTGGGGGCGGCATGTGTTGCGCCCTTTTTGATCCTGCGATCTGCACGTGGCACACTGTAACAAACCCGCAACGACTGAAGGCATGGCTATTGACGAGACCGGTGAACGAGAGGCTGGCTGCTATAGGCTGGCGGAGGCGGATGCAGTATGTGTGTAAGGCATGACTAAAGCCAGATGCAGGTCGAAGAGGGCAACATGCATTTCCACATCCAGGGCTAATGCCAGCGCTGTGTGATGCCAGGGACATTAGTGCACGCACACACGCACACACGCTCGCTCGCACTTACGCACACACAACCAACCCGGGAAAGTGGTTGTGATGGGGAACGTTGGTATCAATCTTGGACCCCCCCCCCCCCCCCCCCC
>MU003789.1:140615-197403 GCA_010093785.1 Polychaeton citri CBS 116435
AAGAAACGGCCTCTCGAGTGTAATCACCCAGCAGCCAGCCTAGCGAAGCTCTATCTTGCCCAACGAGACTCCCTCTTACATTCCTCGACCCCCCCCCCCCCCCCCCCTCCTTCGGTGTGGAAGGCCTGCAAAGGGAGCATCGTGAGCGAGGTCGGTCGTCATGGACAACCGAAGGCAGGGCCGGCGAGATGAGGGTGGAATGAGATGAGACGAGAGATTTGAGGGGAGCGAAGGGGGGGGATGTCTGTGATGTCTGTGTGGTATACCGCAACGGTGTGTACGTCAGGCGCACAGGTTAGAGTTGTGATGGGAGCGCGGTGGCAAGCCTCTGTGCCGTCTCTGCTGTCTCCTTGTCTGTGATGGCGGCGGCGGTTGACTGTCACCGTCTGATGTTTCCTCTCCCTCTCCCTCCCAAGCCTCACCACGCCTCACCACGCTTCACCGCGCTCCACCGCGCCCATCGGGAGGTCCAGGGACCACAAGCCCTGCTAGCCGAGCAGCCGACGGCATTCCGACTTTGGTCCGGGCCTCTGACCCCCGTCTCGAGCTGCCGGCCACCGCCAACCTTAACCCGCTTAGGCTTCTGTGTTGGATTCGAGACGGTGCTGTTTGTCATTTGCCATTTGGCATTGCAGTACGGCGACTGAGCGACGAGCCCTGGCTGCCTTGCTTTGCCCATCCTCCAGGACAGCATGCGTGCTTTGGTGCCTTGCCATTTGCAGCAGGGATGCGCGAACGATGTGGGAACGCGCTGCTACCGTACGCACATCACTCCTGCGATGGCCCATGGCTGTGCATCGTGCATATCCACACACACGCCCACATCCGCCCTCTCGCCGCCCACGTGCGGAGTGAGGCCGCGGTGGGCTTCTTGCCTTAGGCATCCGCGGTCATCATCATCGCCTCGTCTGCGCCTGTATACTGCCAAACGATAGGCTGCGATGCTTCACTTTCCTGCCAGACCACACGTCCTAGACGGATTGGGCGCGCCATACATCGCCCGCCTGTTGCAGCGTTCACGTTTCAATCCCTGCCCACGCTCGGTCATGTCCGCGGAGCATAGAGTTTGGCTGCCATTGCAGCTGCTGTGTTGAGGCCCCCTCTCTCCCTCCCTTCCCCCCCCCCCCCCTCCCCCCCCCCCCTTTCAACCCCCATCTCTGCGTAGGGCTTCTCTGCTACCCATCATCGGCAGCCCACCCCCCGTCTGTATGGCTGGGATCCTTGACCACCACCGCAACATCATTTCCGGCAAGACTAGTCCCACGCCCGTTGCCCACAGTGAGGACCGAGACCGCTGGCCAGAGACCGAGGGACTCACTCACCACAGCAGCCCTACGTGGGTTCAAGGGTCTGCCTGGGAAAACGTGGTCAGGGGATTGCCTGCCCAGAGCGTTGCATCAGGCATGTCTCGTCTCGTGGGCGAGATCGCAGCTGGTACTGCTGTTCGATTAGTGAACACGCGCATGCACTCGCTCTCACTGCCTACGCGCAGGCAGAGGGAGACCTGCGTGTCCCACCATCGCGACGGTGTCGAGCTAAAAGTAAAAAAACGCACGATGCATTAGGGCTAGCGCCAACGTCAGTTGGCATTCAGTTCGTGCTAGGCTCACCTCCACCCGGCTCGGGTGCATAAGCGTGCCTGCAACTAGACGCAATCTCGTGCAGGCCCGCTAGACCTCTTCAACTTGCGTAGGCGTGCAACTAGACTACAGGCTGGCAGCAGTAGCAGCAGTAGCAGCAGTAGCAGCAGCAGCAGAGACCCAATAAGTGACCTGGTCCATCAAGCTTGTGATAGCTTTGCCCTCGCGGCGGTTAATCGACCAAGCGGACTGCGTGGTTGTCCAGAGATCCAACACTCGGGTCTTCTGGCACTGCACTCACACACTGCGCTGTGCTCACCTCTACGATGGTATGCGCTCGTGAACTCTGCGATGGGTGAACACCCGGCTCGTGCTCCCCTGCAGCATACATCTCACTGCTTTAGGGAAACTGGGCAGAGTGTGTACCTGTCGTCTGCCCTTCCCACTATGCCGTCAGCCTGCCCATCGTATGTCGCTGGGAAAGGGGGGGGGGGGGTTGGTTTAAGGTAGGTTGGGAAAACCTGAAAGATAGAGAGGCTTGTGATGATGATGATGATGATGCTGGAGTGGCCGTCTAATCTTCTCCATCGTCGTTCGGCCACCATCACCAAGATCGTGATATGTCCGACCTGAGACCGAACGGTCGGAAGGATGCTCCGTCCGAGCGTAGCCGATGGGCCATGCTAGCACTGATGGCAGCATTAGCATGGGCAGTGATGAATGATGGTCGTACCCGTGGGACGCTGCAAAGCCTACGATGAGGGTGGGTACATCAACGTATCTCCCAAAAGCCCGCCTTCCTGTAATCTGGGGACAAAGCTTGTGTGCGAGAGCGAAAGGGAGAGCCAAGACCCCACTGGCCGGCTCCTTGAGTGGATCTTCCTGGTGATTGCGTCTGGGTCAGAACGATGGTGATTGTCTGCTGCTGGTTTTGATTCCAATTACTGAAACTATCTGTTTAATGCTTTGTGGTAGAATGATTGCAGGAACTTGATCTCTCCGTGGCGAAATAGTAGCACCCGTAGCTGGTTGAAAGATCCTTCAGCCAAGAACGATGTGCCTGGATCTTCCGTTCCACGCCGCACAAACTGTGCCGCCTCGAGAGGCAGCCATACCGTGATGCCATCTATCATTCCCTGTTCCCATTCCCCATTTCCCATGTCTGTATCATCGTACATTACATTTGGATGTACGCAGACTTGCGCGTGCCAATAAACCCCAGTCCCAATACGCCCTACCATGCTTCCCGTATAACCCATACCTGCCCGAGCGATCCTCCTGCGTAGGGCGGGACCATGAAGAACATCGTCCATCCGTGAGGAGGAAACGATGGCTCGAAGACCAAGACCTGGCCATGACGAGCGCGGCTCAACGCAGCTTCAACGGTTGTCGTAGGGGCGAGGTAGAAAGAGATCTCCGAGCTAGTTGTTGCAGGCTTGGTGTCCGAATCGAAGACGCATTCGAAGACCTTCGTAAACTGCTCTTCGAAATGCGCTTTTTGACTTCTGGCCGCCTGGGGCAGCCATCATCGACGTGCCTAGAGACCTTCGTCAGCATCGGGCAAAAGAGACGGACAAACACGGGACACCAGTCACATACCTTCGGAGAGTGTCTTTTCGGGCGAAAGAGCTGTCGCACAGGGGACATGAGTAGTTCTTCGCTTTCACATGCACCTGTCATGATAATTAGCAGGTTTCTGAGGGTGCAGGAAGGGTGTATGCTTACACTTTGCTCGTGTCGTAAGAGATCGGTCCGTCGAACGAATCTCTTCGAGCACCCAGCGTATTGGCACACGTGCGGTTGGCTACGATGGGGATCGTGAGTCTCCATGTGTGCTTTCAAGTTGTAGCTCCTTTGGAAAAGCTTTCCGCATTTGTCACAAGAGCAGCTGGCATTCTCTGGCTTGGTGAAGCCCCGTTTCTGCCGGTCCTCCAGGATGGAGAACGCAGAGTCGGAAGATAGGGCGCGTTGGGTACCTGGCCGTTGGCCAGATGACGGGATCGATCGTACACCCAGTAGATCGTTGTATGAAGGGTTAATTGCGAAAGCCGACCGCGAATAAGACATTGGGGGGTTTGTGACAAGATCTCCAGGATTCACGAGTTTTGAGTGCTCAAAGTTGATAGCCTCCGACAGGAAGGGCAGTGCTTCGGAGCCGAAGTCCATGGACTCTTCGGTCTTCACCTTTGGTGAACCAGCTGTCGGCATGAAGTTGCTTTGGTGCGAGTATGGCGATGATGTGTAGGATGGTCGAGAACTTGCACTGTATTCTGACTGTGACGGTGATGGTTGATCTTCCAGGTTCATGGGCTCTGAGCTCTGGTGTTGGTCGTAGCCGTGCCAGGTGGCTGAAGGCAGCATTGCCGACATGGGGTCGCAGTCGCTCCAGGACTCCCTCTTGTGCACTTCAGCGGAAGAGAGCAGAGTGTGCGAGTTGGGGACGAAACTAGACGGCCAGGAAAAGTTCATACTGTCTACCGGCGTATCGATGGAGCACATCGGTCGGAATTGGTCGATATTTAGTGGAGTAGAGTAGAGACCTAGCCCACGAGGCTCTCCTGGCGACCAGGAGACGGGCTGGATGTGTTGGTGCAAGGGATAGGAAGCCGTGTTGGAGGGAGCGGTATGGCCAAGTTCCGTGTCTGGGGAGTTATACTCCCTACTGTAGCCCTGTGGTGTCTGAGTCATGGCCCGCTGCTGCTGCCTTCCAAGGTCTGAGTGTAGGATGAAACTCATTTCTTCAAGAACAGTGTCAGGTTCGAAAGGTCGTTCGAGTTGGGTTTCGTATCCAAGGGTATGCTCTAATCTCAAGACAAGATGCTGTGCTCGACGAGTAGTATTATAGATGAAGGTGTGGGGAGGCACAGGATGTCCCTGCGACAATTAACCTCCCCAAGATGGTGCCAAAAATTGTACGCAGGGGCGGTGCCATGATAGCACCGCGGCTACAACGAGTGGAGGGGAGATGTTGGCTCCAGGCGTAGGTAGCGACCTTGAGGGACGCAGGCATCATGTCAATCGGCACTGCAGAGATGCGGAACGGTTGATCCTAAGGCCCGGAGCGTTGCATTTGCATGGGCTCCACAATCATACAACAGCCAGTCCTGAGAAGCCGCAGTAATAGCGCGGTTTTGAAAAGAAAGCACCCTGGACTAGGCAGGACGGGTCACCTGGATGGCTATGCACCGTCCCCACGCGTCCAGGCCATGGCATCCATTGTCGATAGCCGCCCAATTACCCAGTATTTCGGTAAGCTTTACTAGTGCAAATCGGCCACGCTCATTGGCCACGGTGACGAGCGCAGTGGTGTCGCGCTTCAGTCCGTTTACCCGCGAAACACATGTCGCTTTCTTAGGTGCATGAGCATTGCAGTCAGTGTCTGGTTACCGTGCTTTCTGTCATCAATCGATAACCCTGTACATTTCCCAGTAGTAGTAGTGCTGCTGCTGCACGTTTGCAACAGCGTCCGTACTGGGTCCCCTTCTCCACAAACAACAACTCCGCCTACAAACTTCGTCATCGGCCGGCAATATGTGACAGCTTTGCACAATTTGAACGTGCTTGATGCCTGTAATCCGCGCCGTTCACAGTGCCTCCAGCGTTTCATATCCTGCAGGTCCCGGTGGCGCAAGCCGTTCGCGTCTAGGTGAAATGCTGTTGCATACATGGTAGGATAATAATAAGCATGTCGGCAACTCGACCGGGTCTACCTACCAGGACGGCTGTGGCTTGAACGTTTGCATCTGGGCAATGCGTCGCTCAATTGCCAGGGTGCCAAATGCTCCTCCGCCTGAGGCAGCAGGATTCGAGCCTCTGCCCTATAGTCGCTGCCACGCTTTAGCTTATACACGCTGCCTGCAGCAAGTACCTCGCACCAGCGAACGATGCTGTGGTCGCCACTCGTTCCCGTCGAATGGCCGTGTGGATCATGTGCGCTGACACCCAATGTGTGTCGACACCAGCTCACGATGTCCGATGATGACCTGTAGATAGCGAGCCAGGGCACCGCACCCTGTCGATGATGTTGAGCCAACACAAGCAACCCCCAGGGGAGGGTGTTAAGGTTTGCCTCGTCGACTCGACAATGTGATGGAGGTCCGTTAGTGGGGTCAGGGCAGGCAACGGCAAGCCAGCAGTGCCCTGGGCATCGGCAAGACCTGCAATGGTGCTACGGGCGGGCGAACCAACTCCGCCTCCTCGACGATACCTACCAATTGGCTCAGGTTCTCGGTTGTAGCCGAGGGCGACATGGTTGGCAATGCAACGGATAAGGCCGCCGACGATTTCCAGTATTGCCGGAAGAGCGCATCGCAAAGCCAACTGGAGCGATCTATTTTGCGTGCGTGCCTGAGCAGGTCTAGAGAGGATTTGGCATCGGTGACGAGCAAAAAAAGGTATCCTGAAACACGCTATGGGCCGTCTTTTGTTGTTGTGCTCTTGACTTTGGGGGAGACTACCAGCCCCAAAAGTGCATTGTCTTCCTACTCGCATATGCAGGTACAATCCATAGCCCTGATGCGATGTTGTGCAGTATTGTTCACATCCTCAGATGATGGCCAGCCGCAGATTTGCACCCTTGCTATATGTGTGTATTTTCGAATAGACTCGGAGGAGAGATGATACGGTCATGGCCAACGATTAACCGCCGAGCACTTCAGCGGCCAACGAGAGCGGAGGACTCCGCCACAGCCCGCCAAGACTTGCGCCATCGGGCAGACTAGACACGGAAAGAGCGAGATGCTCTCTCACGAGACGACAAGACCGTCAAATGAAAGTATGCGAAATGCAACCACAGCAGCTAATGCTTGTTATCGCCTCTAGCTCGTTGGGCCATGAGACTGGCATGGTGAGGGCCAGTATCCGCTTCGACCGGTCAGGCCTGTTACCAGAGGCTGCTCTTCACATCTGCATCTAAGATCAGATCGCGTGTCTTCTTCACGAGAGGGACCAACACTCGCCGCCTCACATGAGACCTAATCTGGTCTGCCCTCATCCTAAATGTCAAGCAGGGTCTTCGAATATGCTCACCAACATCGAGGTGCCACTCTGCAACGTCGAAGGTCGAGATTATACCTGCCACACAAGGGATCGAGCCTCCCAATTGATTACGGCGTCGTCTCCCGTCCCAAAGTCATCGGCACATCAAATTGCTAGAGTGGTGTGTACGAATACGTGCTCTGTAATGAGAGTTCGGCTCAGAGGACCTGGCAGGGGCATTTTCACAGCGACGCTCCCGGCCGTGGCCTATGTAGACGCTCAGCGCTCACGCGAACGGAAGCAACTGGCCGATCTGGGGCCAGAAGGCGCGCACACTGCCGTACTCCCTGCATCGATTGAGACGGCATTCACTCTTTCGTAGCCTGTCAGCAGTGTCCAGTAACACACTACAGCGTCGGCTTGGGCCGTGTCCAAGTTGAGCTGCAAACAGAAGGCTCGGGAGAAACCCGACATGGCGAAGTCCCTGTTAATGCGCTCTGAAGGGCCCAAGATATTTGGAGGTCTCGCTGGTGATCGTGCCGTTTGCCGCAGTACTTCTCGACCTTCGGCAAAAGCATCGCACTTTCACCTGAGGCAATCAGTCAAGGGTTTTAGGCGGGACGGTAGACTGTGACCCACATCTAGCCCGCGCATCTGAGAATGGTTCATTCATTCAACGGCGCGCCGAAGCGGCAAGGAGCTGCCGCACCTTGCAATTGAAACAAAGTAGTGCCACAGCAAGCGGGTGATGCTACATTCCGCTCGACCTTGATAGACTCATTACGGGGCCATGATTCAATGAAGCCTGGACCGCATCTGAAGATGTTTGGCGGCCGGGTTGGCGCTTGCATATTAGATGCAGCCATTGCAAGGAATGTTGAGTTGGAATGATGGATCGATGTTGCGCATCCAGGACAAGTGTTCTCATGGTGTTTCAGGGTTGCATCGAATCTCACTCTTGATGCAAGTAAGGATGACGTGCCGCATCCTGTATCGAGATTGGGAGTTGGGATAGGAAGATCCCATGAAAGTCTGTGCCGTCGTGTCGAACGTCGTTTAGCGTCCTCGTAGAAAACGGTGTGGATTTTCAAGATGCAGTGTCTGTAGTGTCTGTAGTGTCTGTGGTGCGGCAAGGGGGTACCTTGCATCATGCGACCTGAGGCTGACCGTGTCTCAGCGCTTGCCGTGCGTCAAGCGCGCTTATCGCGTTTGGCTGCTGGGTGACGCCCGGCGCGCGGCTATCGCAGGCTCGAGGGTCATAGTGCTTTGGCGCTGTTGGCGCTGTTGGCGCGTACGCGGCTATCCTTGACGCGACCTCATCTCTTGGTTTTCCGACGAGCAGGTATGTAGCACTATTCGGGTGCCGGGAAAAGCGCCTAGCAGTCTAGTGATCTCTATACAAAGCCTAAAATGCTCTACAACGCAGGTTTTCGACCATGCGTATAAGTGCATCCTTCCCGCGCCCAAGCTCAACCACCGCGGCAACCTTCCCGCGTCTGGTTTGGACATTGTCCTGCCATGGAACTCTCCCCCTTGCTTGCTGTCTTGTTATACATAGCGCACGCCCGTTGCGCTTCAAGATGAATCCAGTCCATGAATCATGGAGCTCTTAAAGATCTGAAGCACAAGGACTGCTCATGTTTGTAGCACAAGTACCCACTTATCACCTTTATCAACGGCTGTGAAGGATCACACTAGGAAGTAAGTCACAAGCTTCGAATATCTTGACATTGTGCTACAGAAGAATGGGGTCGGTCCCGGCTTATATAAAGTCACCGTCACCGAAACCACCAAATGGATTAGGCGGCCTGCCGTCCATTCCTGCGCCTCGAGGATGCCCACCACCTCTAGGGCCTACAGGGTCATAACGACTCCCTGGAGGTGCCTGGGGACCGAAACCCATACCACCTTGTCCTTGGCCTCTGAACAATGGATCTTCAAAAGACGGATGCATGCCACCAGCGCCGCCAGGGAACCCCCCTCTCAAACCAGGTCCGACACCTCCACGCAACGGGTCGTTCGGGCCAAGACCCTGGGGGTAGAGATCATTATGCCCATACCCTGGGAAACCACCTACACCGCCTCCTAAGGGTCGTCTTGGATGGATTTGGTGTTCATCCTCAAAGCCAGGTATCGGCTCTGGAACTGGTGCGCGTGGGCCGCCTGATGCAAGTGGGTCATCGAAAGGATAAGGTCTCGCCGGCTGCGGATCGCGCAAGGGGTCTCTGTCAGGCTGCTGTGGTGGAGGCCGCCGTTGATCCTGGGATGATGACGCTGCCGAGTGGTCTTCCTCATAGCCCTCCTTCTGGAGGCTTGGCATCAGCTTCTGGATGAGCCGCAGCCGCAGCAAGCTTCCTAGATCGCTCAGTCTCCCATTAGAGATGAAGATGTCTTGGATCTTTCGCTTCCCATCCGACTCAGGCGTCTCAGGCGTCTTCGGTGTTGCTGGCAGGTTGCCTGCCGATATGAACTCGTCAACCTTGGTCTCGAACTGCCAGGTCTTGTCGTCTCCAAGAGCGGTGGCCATTGCCACAATCTTGTTCCCAAGTCTAGTCACCTTGAGTAGATATTCCATCGAGCTCTGTGAATGCTTGTACCGAAAGGCATAGCTCCCTGACGAAGCGTTCCATTCTACAGGTAGCGACGGCGTTTCTACGGATGCCGAATCATTGACTTCTGTCCTGTGGTCCTCTCCAAGACCAACAAGTCGGAAGCCCACAGCAAGCAGGGCAGCATGGCAAGCCACTGCGAAAGCGTCAAAAGGGTTCCTAAGTTGTGGGTCGGATTCAGTCGATGACGGTAAACTCTTGAGGATTATGTGACTCAAGTGCTCTGCTGAGAGCACGTTTACCGGTGAAGTATTCGCCATCCTGCATCAAGTCGCTACGTAATGTCTCTGGCTGTTCTTGCTGGCGCTTCGAGGATCACTGTTGGCTGTGCTGGTTCGCTGCCTTGTTCAAGATGCTGTAGCTCCGGGTTTTTAGATTTTTGATTCTCAATGTGATCCTTTGCCTCAATCTTAAAAATTACCGTTCTGGAGTCTAGAGGCTATAGGTACTTAGATGCAGGTGCATGTGTGTAATCACATACTGACGCAAGCAATCAGGAGCCTGATTGTGGCGGGGTAACAAGTCGCGGCCCGATTCGACTACTGTATCTTCACGTGACTGTAAGTCTGAGTCCGCCCGCCAGTTCACCCATCGTCAGTCCTGCTTACGGTCTTGATGTAGGTGAGTGATACGTCTGCTTCCTACAGTCTCTTATACTCAATTGTATCATCTACACTATGCCGTCGGTACGCTTCAAGATGACTGTATACTAGTCGCCCGTATCTTCGCAACGCGACATGCTCTCGAATTACGGTAATATACAATACACAGGAGTGTGGCTCACAGAAGATGCACATACGCAGTTGGCTGCCATCACTCTATCATTATTGGGCGTGAGTGTTCGTTCACTATTGCTTTCAAACGCTCTACTAGTGGGAACTGTGATTTCCATTCGATACTGGTGAGGTCTGTTGCTGTGTCGGACGTTCATCGTCTAACAGGGTAGTATCGAACCAGTTTCTAGCGGACGGTATGGTCCCTCTCGCCTGCGATGAAGATTTCCGTCTCGAAAACCTTGAAGCCGCGCTCGCTTTGCGCTCATTCGCACGACTTCTTCTATTTTGCTCTGCCCTGTCCTGTCTTTCTAGCGCGAGCCGCTGATAAGCCAAGTCAGCCTGAGCGTGCTGCCTATCTGACCCGCTACTTGGCCCACGACGGTGCGATGCCGAAGATGGTATGCTCGAAGTATGCCAGAATCCAAAGTTACGTTGCATACTACTGTTTTTATGACTGGCAGACCAACATAAGAGGCGGCTTATGAAGCCAGGAGAAGATTCACCCATGCTTGTTGTACGCTGTTCAGCACCCTGACCCGCCCCTGCTGAACTCGACCTACGCCGATCGAATTGTGGAGAAGGAGATCTTATCTGCCAAAACTTAAAGCTTCCAAGGAAGGTGCCATCTGACCCATTGATATGTTTCCAAGGCTGTTCACGCCAGCAAAAGACGCAGACGTCGACAAATCCCAGAGCTACCTGAGAGAAAACAGAGATGGTGTTGACTGCAAACACGGGATGCCTGACGTAATAGGGATTGTATCTTAGGCATTGTGCAACAAATGGTACCATCCATACCGCGATGTATACCACAGGATAGATGAAAAGGTGGCGTAGGGACTTCTGGATCGCTCGGCGGCGGGCCTGTAATGCAGTATCTTCCGCGCAGTGACGGTTGTGAGCCGAGCTCGGTTGGGATTGGCCAGTCTCCGCAATCGGCTCGAGCGCTGGACTATTTGGAAGAGAAGAATTCAGGATAGATCGATCACCTACGGAGTGAGTTGGGGTCCGATGCGAGGAAAGGTTTGCCGGCTTCGTTGCATAATCCACACATGCAGTGCCAGACGCGTCTGACCGGAACTGTCGGCTTCCTCGTCGTGAGCTTGGTTCGCTTCGAAGACCTCCAGGAATGGCCTCGATGCTGAAGCCGCCATATGCTGCGGTCGGAGACGGCACTGACTGACGCCGAGCATGATTGTAAATGCCGAGTACTGAAGGCTCTGACCACTGTGTTTTCCCGTATGCAGAGAGCGTTGATGTTCTTCTGTTCTGACCGGCATTATCTGGAGCAGTGCTTACTTCCTCATCTACGTCTTTCTCGCTAAAGGTATTCGACGAGAATAGGCTTGATCTTCGTGCACTGGCGGACGCATCGGCCTGAGTCGATGGCCCTGATGCAGAAGTAAGATCTCCATACCCTGACACTTCGCTCATCCTGCACTCTTCCTGTCTGAAGATCTTGAACTCCTTTCCTACATGGAGGTAAATTTTTATAGCTGTGGCTACAACATAGAGCCAGATGAGGTATCGTGGAATCCACGATATACCCAACCTGAACGCAATAGGCTGGAATGGTAGCACACAAAACGCAGCCTGGTATACAAATGCCGGTGAAGAAGGATTTGCAAAGGCGACAGCAGCCACTGCAAATGGGAGCACAAACCATACGATGTAGACCCAATGCTTGATGCGATACAGCCCATCTGATCCGAGACAGGGAAAGACCGTCGGTGGAAACATCTGGAGAGCCATGTGCGAACTGATCAGGAAAATTGCATAATCTGTTGCTTGTCAGATCTGCTCCAAGTACATCTCGAAAGAGTGACTCTACATCGCATGTAACTTACCACATGCTGAGATGCCGGCTTGTAGGAAGTAACCTCCGGCCAGGCAAAATGGAGTACCAGACCTAATGATATCTTCCCTCAGAAATGCGACAATGCTAAATACTAGAAACCAAACACTTTTGAATAGGTCACCTAGGATGAGAAGAAAGATGAGGTCGCGACGGAAATTTCGCTTCATCATGCAGAACCAGTATACAGCCAGAATCTCCGATGCGAGTGTGATTGCCGCAGTTGCACTGGCGAGTTCGTGAACCAAGTCACGTTGGTAATGTGAATATGTGCTCCAGTGTACTTGGGTGTTGTCAGAATCGGTATCACGGTCGATTATCAACAGGCTAGCATCAATACCCGCTAGATCGTCTGCCCATCCTAGAGTATCGATCCTGAGACTCGCAAGTCGTGGGAGGATCCAGGGTGCCATCGCTACTTATTGGGTACGTAGAAGTATGATTCCCAGGATTCGCAATGAATTATACTTCCGTGACTCACGACCACCGCTGGTGTTATTCCGAGAGGATTTAAAGTTGGCTGGGTTCTCAAGAGTGTGCGCAATTCATGTTGAGGTGTTCTCTCACTGCATATCGTGGCTTCTATCTCAAGTTCTAATGGCTGAGTCTGGAAGGTAAAATAGGTCTTCCTAGACTTGATGGAGTGCCTTGCTGCCGTAACGGTAGTGCTGTTTCATGAACCAGTGCAGATGTCCATGATGCTGCCTGGATTCGTGGTGGAGATATCGCAGAGCCACGTGACTGCCGAATGGCCAACCCAGATTTCGCTACGAGGTGCAAGACTCAAAAGAATATATGGCTCCGATAACGATTTAACCACAAGATAGATGCTCGTGTTAATGATTCTGGACGACATGAACAACCGACGCGTTTAAAACTGCCGGAAAGGCCTATGCTACAATGCATCACAATGTTGAGGGTCCAGTATTGTCTCGCCAGGCAACTAGATTGCATTCCTCTCTAAGCCCATTGCACTCGGTGGCACGCGAGGCATCGTTTGCAGCACCGCGGCATCTCCAAGTTTCCAGCAGCCTGGGTCTCGCTTAACTGCGGTAAAAAATCAAGCTACTGTCGACAGACTCAAGGACCCTCATGCAAGGCTCGACACTCCGCTCCTATCCGAATGGCCGTTGAGCGCCTTCTAGAGCCTAGCTCGCCAGGTAAGGCAGTAAGACAATGCGCATGTTCCATAAGACAAGCAACGATGACTTGTAAGCAAGAATTTGCATGGAATAGCACACAGGAAGCTTGCGACGAGCTCGCTCTCAAATGGCAATTTCATGCTGTGCTTGCGCATCACTCGCCAGACAGGGTTGATCTTGGTTGCTAGGCCACTACTTTGACGATGAGATAGACCCGTAGGGCAGCTATTTAGATCGAATCTGTATGCCGTCTTCCAGCAGTCCCAGTATGCAACTCAGTTGCCTGGTCGATAGAGTAGGGCCAGCTCTCACCTCAAGATGGATCACCGATATCTCATCCCACAAGAGCATTCCTTATTGAATTGCTCGCGCAGAGTCTCACGCATGCGGCTCTGGGTTTCCTCTACTCTTCCCACATACTCAATCTAAGCCAGGCGCAAGGCAGATCAAGCTGAACCTCAACTCACCTCCCCCAGCTTCTTGTTCTCGTTTCAGGAACGACCTGACACCCTTGTCAAGTGCAGCATCACTCAAGACATCACCATCGGCACCCAGTAGGCCTCTATCAATTGGCCCTTTCCTTCTCCCATCCATTTCCCACAAGTGCCTGTCTCGCTCGTCTTTCACAAAGCAGACATAGTGCAAGTCTACGTCATCGTTGGCATCCGGTGCCGTTGTATCGCCTTGCGCTCCGGCCGCCTGGTGTGCGTTCTCCAGTGCCTCGGTGTTCTCGAGCAAATCAGCGCGTTCTCGTGGTCGCAATGGTATCGCCTGTCTCACAAAATCATCGAGAGCACTGCCATTCTGAATTTGTTGTCGCGCAGCACCATTACTTGCAGCATGTAAGAGACCCATCAAGCCGCAGGCGTTACCTATGGTCTGTTTATACCAGATCACTGGCTCATTGCTACCGCTTCCCTCATATGCCTCCTTGCCGCTGTCCTCCTCCTGTCTAAACTTCTCGTAGGTATTGCTGACTGGGAACACCAAAAGCAAAGCCAATGCCGGGCGAGGTACAAAAGCGAGGAGGTCTGGCTCGTCGATACTGTAGACGTCATGGAACTGTAGGCTTGATGAGAGACCGAGCTTATGCATTAGTGCTGTCATAACTTCCGGGTTGTTTTCTAAGCTATAGTCAGTACAACTTCGATGTGCGTCTTGAGTCCATAAACTGGTGATAATTGAAGCGAATACTGACCAAGTGGAATGAATTTCCTCCTCGCTCTGGTTTCAGACTTTATCGCAGGATCTGAGGCCATTTTGGTAAATCTGCTTCAGCTCAAAAGCGAGTGCACCGAGTGGAGGCGAGCCAGCTGATGGGATAAATCGGTCTTACTGGAAGACTAAGGGAGTAAAGAGTCGTAGTCAAGCACCCAGCCGCAGCCAACAAGCGATGTGTTTGTTATGAGCTTCACTTTGTATTTGTAAATATAACTTGTGAACAGGAACGTGGGGGAGGGGGTAACAAGCTAAAGCCGACATTTTGCCGATCTTCTTATGTTAGGCACCTTGCGCAACTAGCATCTCAACTATTCATGAATATAACATCGCATGTTATGGTGGACAGATAATGTGACCATATTCATGTCTATGCTCCCGAAGTGGACCTAGCGTGCCAGTAGTTTCCTCCATGAAAGCATCGGAAGGGGAGAAAAGAATCGCGAGAGTTCTACCACTGGGATATGTTAGCAAAGATCGTGCGCTGCTCACTGCACAGAGCGCGAGTCTACCTTAGCTTTACTGAGTAACAACATAAGCATTTCATCTAGGATTAGAGATCCAGAGGGATGCGTTCGTTATTTGCGGATCCCCTTATCTGCCATCATCGTTGACAATCTAAATATCCTGCTATCCCCCTGCTTCTTCGCTCCATACATCTTCCCGCACCAAAACGTTCCTCGTAGAATCTATCTTTGCCTAACCCGGCGAGACATTCACCTCACGATTTGTCAAGCATCCTCAAGTCGACCGTAGCTGAAGGCATTGATCTATGCCGGGTAGTAGGCTATGCCAAGATCGAAGCCGGTAAGACTCCTATTAGAGATCAACGTGTCTATGGTATATGTGCCGTGTGGCGCCAATAAATCGATGGGTGGAACAAGGTGTGTTTTCAAGGCTGTTGGCACACCTGAGCTGTACTGATTCAGGTCTGAAGTGATGTCGGCTGTCCACATAGGGCAAGAATGTCTGGTTTGGTAGTTGTTGTAGGCACAACAGGATTGCTTGAGAATCCTGCGATATCGTCAAACATAACAATCTTCCTGAAATCAGATTTGGTTTGGAGACTTTACACGTAGCCGAGGCTCTCAACGCCACTGAGAACCTTGTCCGACTAAGTGGGTTTAAAAAAACCTGCTTCGAGGTACATTTTGCTTGCAAATGTCACTGTGCCCCTGTTGGGCGTGCTGATAAGAACAACGAGATCTTTGCCGACGAAGATGCTCTTGAGCTTGGGTATCTTATGGTTCTCTTTAGTCTCTTCGTTCTTGTTCAGGTTTCTCCAGAGTAGACCTGGAGCGAGCTCAGAACCGGCTACACGTGGGTCGAACGAGAAAGAACAACTTTAGGCTGTTGAAAACAATCGAGTGTGACTCATGTCCAAAGCTATGTTAGATTGAAGATCGATGACTGGGTGCGTGTAAGTAGCTAGCGTTTGTAGCAACGCAGAAGATGTCTGTCTGTCTTTGAATCTCTGATGAAACGTAGGTACGGATACTGAAGCTTCCTTTTGACACTGTCCAGCTTGCTGTGAGCTTTTGGTTTAGAACCTCCTTCACCATACGAGCCCAGTAAAATCCACAACATTCGCCATAAACCATATGCTCGGATCTTCATTAGAGCCATTGAAGTTCATTTCTCGTCATTGTGCCTTTCTAACAGAAAAAAGTGGATTGTTTTGTCTCTCAGATGGCCCATCCAGCGGCTTTCTTCTTAATTCGTGTGTTCTCTGCGATCACCTCAGTATCCGTGGTGATCTCCAAAGGTTGAAGGCCCCAGTCTTTGTGGGAATCGTTCTCATTAAGGAAGCGGTCTAAGGTGAGTGAGTTCAAACCTTGAGCTAGGTCTGATTTGACAATCTGCTGGTCTGGTAGAGTTCTATCAGCTCCTTCCGTGTCATCAGCATCATTGGCTGTCGTTTCAGTCAAGTCAAAATCTTCTTCCTTGTCGACTGCGGCACCCGCTTCCTCGGTCTCCTCGTTCCCTTCATCCTCGCTATCCTCGTTATCATCACCTGGCGGATCATTGCTAGTCTCGACCTCGGTTGCATCGCCACCAATTTGTTCCACATATCGGTCCAAATCCTTGGCCATCTTCTTGCTGAAGCCACTTGCCTCAACTTCAATATCAAGATGCCTCAGCTTCTCTGATCCTTTGGTCGCGTCTTTAAAGAACGGACCAGGTTCGTCAGAAGTATATCTGAACCGTCGTTCGAAGAATCGCTTTATGCCAGCAACGTCGCGATCAAAGTAGAATTCAGCATTCTGGTGGTTGATCGAAACCATCTGAGGGAAGTCGATCATAATAGGATCTAGCCTTAAGGCTCCTGGATCTTTGGCTGTGGGAGCGGGTATCTCTTTGACCAGAATGTTGAACTCATTGAAGTCGCCATGGATAAGGCTATTCCTAGCTAGACGCACAATAAGCCCCATCAAGTCTGCATACAACTTCTCTGGATGAGGCACGTTGTCGATCATGCGCATCGGGAATGCGTCGATGAAATCCATGACAACAGTATGCCTGCTCCACCCCACTGGCTCTGGGATAGGGTAACCTTCGCGGTGCAGTACTCGCATGAATGCGTACTCCTTCTGAGCCGCTAGTCTACTTAGATACATCCAAGAGCCTGTGGATCGGTTACGTAGATAGTCTCGGTTGCTTTTAACGGTCCTAAAGCTGATCCTGCCAAGTCGATGGAGCTTGAGCACTAATTGCCGCCCGTCGGCATCAGCGACGACATAGATGTCAGACTCTTTACCGACCCCGATCTGGTTGCCAAGACTGTAGATAGTGTTGCCTTTCCGATGTGAGTTCAAAGCCAAGTAGTCAAGTCCGCCGTATGTGAGCCTGTAGCCGTCGTAGCGCGCATTCTTGACCTTTGCGATCAAGCCGACTTTTGCAAGGTTCGAGATGCATCGGTGCACGCCTGTGTTGATCTTTGATCCTGCAATTTGCTGTATCAACGGTGTTGGCACAACCTCATGGTTTTTAGACCCTTGTTCAACCTGCACACCATCTTTGTTAGCAGAGATCAACGACATCCTAGGGACCGAATAGTGGCGCTTACTGCAGCTAGGACTCGCCAGTCTTCGCCAGTCAAATACCGAAGAGCCGAGGTGTTGAGCTTCATGATGTGAACATTCAATAGCAACACTCTATATCTTGCAAAATCTCACCAATGCGCTTGATGTATTATTATAGTTGTCTCAAGGCAGGTGTTATCAAAATTTATTTCTGAAGCTGCTCGGAGATAGATCGGCGTTTGCTGTCCTGCTTGCTGTCTTAACGTAAGCGCGCGCAGAGCCGCAAGCGCTTGGCAGACTGTCAGTGAGTGAGCTCCAGGCGACTTGCGATACGCGTTCGACACATGGAACGCACAACACCATCATCATCAACACTCTCTATAATCCAACCCATTTCCTTTCGGCCTTCAATCGAGGCTTCCTTCTCAGAACCATAAATATCTGATCTTCTGGCCTCTTAGGATCCAGTAGATCATATTGCAAGCCGCCGGTCACCGTGATCAGCGTCTCACTTGCGGTTTGAAGATGGCGAAGGAGGACGAGAAGCTGAAGACCCAGGGTAAGGGCAAGGGCAAAGCAGAAGATGTCAAGCAAGTGAACGGCGTCAACGGTGCCGCTAAAGATGGCAAGGATGGAAAGAAGGAGAATGATCTGGATCTGCCAGAGGAGGAACTGAATGAGGAAGACCAAAAGTTGAAGGATGAGTTGGACATGTTGGTGGAGCGTTTGACCGAAAGCGACAAATCGCTGTACAAACCAGCGCTAGAGGCTATCAAAGAGAAGATTAAGACATCAACGAGTTCGATGACAGCTGTACCGAAGCCTCTCAAGTTTCTCCGACCTCACTATGACAAACTCTCTGAGACATACGAAAGCTGGCCACAGGGAGAGGACAAGCACAGCCTTGCAGACACACTTTCAGTACTAGGCATGACATACTCCGATGAAGATAGATCGGATACCTTGAAGTACCGTCTCCTAGCGCCAAGCAAAGAGATCGGCAGTTGGGGTCACGAATACATGAGACATCTTGCGCTTGAGATCGGACACGAACACCAGAGACGACTTGACGATGAGAAGGATACAGACGATCTCACCCAACTGGCTCTGAGTCTGGTCCCATTTTTCCTGTCACACAATGCCGAAGCAGATGCGGTCGACATCTTGTCAGAACTTGAGATGATCGAGCAAATCAAAGACTACCTAGACGAGGACACATATGGCCGTGTCTGCCTCTACATGGTATCGATGGTACCGCTACTCACTTACCCAGATAACGACCGTTTCCTCCGAACCGCTCACGACATCTACGTACACTACAAACAGCTCACACAAGCTATCTCTCTTGCTATTCGCCTGAACGACATGGAGCTCATTAAGTCCGACTTCTACGCCGCCCCCGACGACGCGCTTAAGAAGCAGCTTGCATTCATCATTGCTCGGCAAAGAATATGTCTTGATCTTGAGAGTGAAGATGCTGAAGATGCAGAGTTGCAGGAGTGCCTCAACAACACTTACCTTACAGATCATTTCAAGAGCTTGGCAAAGGAGTTGAATGTGCTTGATCCCAAGATTCCTGAGGACATCTACAAATCCCACCTAGAGTCGTCTAGAACCGCTGGCATGACCAATAATGATTCCGCCCGCCAGAACCTCGCTTCGGCCTTTGTAAATGCTTTTGTTAACGCAGGATACGGTCAGGATAAGCTCATGCTCGTGGAGGGCGGTGTGAAGCAGAGCTGGATCTGGAAAGTGAAAGAAGATGGCCAACTTTCGACTGCCGCATCTCTTGGCCTGCTCATGCTCTGGGACGTTGAAGTTGGATTGGACAAGATCGATGCCTATACATACTACAGCGAGGATCAGATCAAGGCTGGTGCGGCATTAGCAACTGGCGTCATCAACTCTGGCGTTCGCCTTGAGGGCGACCCTGTCTTGGCTCTCCTCGGCGACTTTGACGGCAAAAGTGTTCCAGTCAAGGTTGCATCCATTCTGGGTCTGGGGTTAGCTTATGCTGGTTCTAATAAGGAAGACCTGCTTGAGCTGCTTCTGCCCCTCGTCACAGACACATCTCTTACAATGCAGATCTCAGCGATGGCTGCACTGTCACTTGGTCTCATCTTCGTGGGGTCGGCACAGTCGGATGTCAGCGAGGCCATCATCCAGACCTTTTTGGATGAAGACCGTGCGAGCCAATTGAAGGACAAATGGACACGATTTATGACTCTTGGATTGGCACTGCTCTACTTCGGTCAACAGGAGGAGGTTGATGTCGTTCTTGAGACACTAAAGGCGATTGAGCATCCCATGTCAAAGCCCGCCTCTGTTCTCGCAGACATCTGTGCCTGGGCAGGTACTGGAGCTGTGCTGAAGCTTCAGCAACTCCTTCACATATGCAACGACCACCTTGAAGAGGACAGTGAAAGGGAGAGTGATGACAAGGAGAAGGACAAAGAGGATGAGAAGAAGGACATTTCTGGAGATCAGCTTTTGCAATCCTACGCGGTCATCGGCCTTGCTTTGGTCGCAATGGGCGAAGAAGTCGGACAAGAGATGGTCTTAAGACAGTTTGGCCACTTGATGCATTACGGCGAAGCAAATATCCGCAAGGCAGTGCCTTTAGCAATGGGTCTGATCTCGCCATCCAACCCTCAGATGAAAGTCTACGACACCCTATCGAGATACTCGCACGACAACGATCTTGATGTGGCCGTCAATTCAATCTTCGCTATGGGCATACTTGGTGCTGGAACTAACAACGCTCGGCTCGCTCAGTTGCTGCGACAGTTGGCCTCATACTATCACCGTGACGCTAACACTCTTTTCATGGTTCGGATAGCACAAGGTCTTTTGCATATGGGCAAGGGTACAATGAGCATCAACCCGTTTCACACAGACCGCAGTGTACTCTCGCGGGTAGGTGCTGCTGGTCTGCTAACCGTGGCTTTGTCTCTTATCGAGAGTCCCAAGTCCTTTGTCTTGGGCGACCACCATTACTTGCTCTACGTACTTGTAACGGCCATGCATCCGCGATTCTTGGTCACCCTAGACGAGAACCTCAAACCACTGCAGGTCAATGTGCGTGTCGGTCAAGCAGTTGACGTTGTCGGACAGGCTGGAAGGCCAAAGACCATCACGGGCTGGCAAACTCAGAGTACGCCTGTCCTTCTTGGTCACGGGGAGAGAGCAGAGCTCGAAGATGAAGAATGGATATGTTTGGCAAACGTCATGGAGGGTGTATGCATACTAAGAAAGGTAAGCAACGCACCCCAGCACTGCTAGGGCAGGGAGGTAGATCTGAATGCTGACACATAACCAGAACCCTGAGTGGGAAGCGCCGTAAGCGCATCCATCGTTACAAAAGGGAGCCAACTTCGTAGCAACTTTTGTGGCAGTCTTTTGACAAAAGGAGCAGCTTGTTAGCAAGCCTGGTAGAAATAGCATCCTAACACGCCGGACATTAGATGAAGTAGGAGTGTGCACGATGTACATTAAATATAGTCTTGCATCGAAATGAAATGATGGCAAGACCTATCCTGAAATCTCGTTCTTGCCAGCTTTCCAATATTGGTCGTCTGGTAGACCCGACTTCGATTCCCTTGAGTTCATGTCAGCTCAGGATGCTAAGTCTTTACTCACAGACGCCAATCATAGCGTCATAATACGTGGACGCTCCGCTCAGGTCAGCTCCACGGAGCTTCCAGTTCCCCGTAAGCTCTAACCTATTTCCAAGCTAGCTTTCTTAAAGTCCAAATAAAGCATTGCTGACAGACAAAACAAGAGCTGCTAAGCATTTCTTGACTTGGACCATAATCCTCCGGTAGAAAGCGGTCTGGGCTCGAGAGACCTAGTAGTATGATCGGGGTACGATCAGCCGCTACTGCGCCATAATCGTTCACGACATCGTGGCCGGTATAGGAAAACCTTGCGGCTGAGCAGTATATGCACCATTCTTGACACTCTTGCAAGGGGTTACGGATCATCTGAGGAAATAAGCACTGCCTCTTCAGGACTGTGCTCACATCCTACCGTTGGAGTTTCTTCAGGGCACAAGCCACATAAGTGACGGCCTGAATATACAGGCGGACATGAAATTTCGGGAGATGTGGTAGCAATTATAGAGCATTCCTGAGCGCTGTACGGAAGTAGATGTGTAGTAAGAAACCTGAATCCTGCATTTGCATTATAAAGACGCATGCCATGTCTCCAGGTTGGTATTTGACATTCACAGCAACATCCGACGGCAAAAACAAGTCCTCTACACCTATAGAGTGAATTGTTCAGAACGTCATCGCTTCAAACTTTCTATCTCATTTTCGTTACTCACTCTTATAGTCCAAGCCAGAACAAAATGCGTTCGATCGTTCCTGCGACGCTTCTTGCCGCCTCGAGCGTAACATATGCTGCCCCTTGGGGAGACAACGGACATGGGAGCTGGTCTGGCTCAGGTAACCACCATAGCGGTCAGGGTGGCCATGGGGGAGCTGGTGGCTACCAGCCATCTTCACCCTCTAGCAGCTACGAGGCCATACCCACAGAGACATCAACGAACAATGTTCGCTTTCCCCTCAGCAACGGCTTCCCGAACATATCCAACCCCTCGGCCGCTTTGAACCAGATTCAGGAGCAGGCGCACGGCACGCTCCCGAGCAGTCCACCCCCAGATTCTGTTACCGACGATACCCTGACCTCGCTTCGTCTCATCGCTTTCAATGAGCTTTTCGAAGTCGCCTACTTCACAGCCCTGATACAGAACATCACCAATAACGTCGGTGGATACCAAATTCCACAGGAGGGCGTAAAGAGTTTCGTGCAGCGTGCTCTTGATGCCGTCCAAGCCCAAGAGGAGCTGCACGCGCTGAATGCCAACGAAGCATTGGCGCATTTCAACGCCGATCCAATCCAATCCTGCGAGTACAAGTTCCCAGTCGATAACTTCGACGATGCCATCGCGACCGCTGCTATGTTCACTGATGTTGTTTTGGGCACACTTGGCGATGTCCAGAACGACCTTGGTGCCGATGGTGATGTTGGGCTGATCCGACTCATTGCCTCGGTCATTGGGCAGGAAGGCGAGCAAAATGGCTTCTATCGTAGCATCGGCCAGAAGATTCCTTCCGCTCTGCCATTCCTTACTGCCTCTACACGCGAGTTCGCCTTTTCTGCTCTTAACCAGAACTTCATCGTGCCGGGGTCCTGTCCAAACATCAATACCATTGATCTTCCAATCTTTGGTGCTCTTAACGTTCTCACTAAGAGCATCCAAGCCGAGACACAGGACCTGCAGTTCAGCTTCAGTTCTGAGAGCTACACCAGTGCCGATGACCTGTCGCTGGTTTATATCAACCAGCAGAATCTTCCTATTGTCGAGCCACTCAAAGATGTGGAAAGCAGCAATGGTGTAGTCACCTTCACAGCAAACTTTCCCTTCGATGAGTATCTGATGAACGGCCTGACAATCGCTGCTGTTGCTACAGGAAGCAGCTTTGCAGATGTTACTGCTGTCGCGAATGCGACTTTGTTCGGTCCAGGTCTTATTGAGATTAATTAGGCTTCACTATAGCCTAAGCAATTGTGATGCGGCGTTAGGTGAGGGATTCATGTTTTACCTAGCTAGGAAATCATCCTTATCATTATACAAAGCGATAAACATGGTCCACTACTTGAATCGATCCTGCGTCTGCATGAGATCAACTGGCGGTGAATGTGTCAGAGCCCAAAAGCTGATTTGGTGAGGATTTGAATCCATTATTCGACCCTGCACCTCTCACAAGTGCAAACAAAACACCAGTTCTTCAGCTGCTTCGCTCGCTGACGTTTTGTTTTATACTTTGCCAAGTTGATGTAGGTGTGTGTGATTTCTTCTCCGGCTTGTATATCCCTAGTTGTAAACATGTTCAGCTCCTTAGTACAGTCGTCTAAATGTCCATCTGAATTGGGATCACATGAGTGGTTGATCCGGCTGAAGAATGGAAAAAGACCAGATTCACCGTCAAGCGCACTGTCGTTGATATCGATACTGATGCAATTCGTTTTCCATATCGCAAATAGTCTTGCATCTGCTTCGACTTGGTCATGCAATGCATTGCCCTTCAGCTTTAGATTCCTCTGGTTACGAGTTCGTAGATTATGAAACGTCGCCGCAGAGACTTTACCCATGTGGAACGATAATTTACTATAGTTGTCGAGTTCTACAGCTGTAAGCTTCTCAAGCTCCGGCCAGAGGTAAAAGTCGGCGGCTGAAGAAGTGACAACTCTGATCAGTGGTGCTTCTCGAAACAAGATTGTGCCTTTGGTAATTGTCTGCAACGCGAATACGCCACATCCTCGGTCATCAGTGGTTCTCACTTCGATAGAATCAGGGTATGGAAAATACTTGACGGTCCTGCTCAGATTTAATTCCTGGTTCGGCAGAACATCTACTGGCCGCTGAATGCCAAACTTTTCCTCACCCATGGAAAAGTTCTGAGTTGCCGCTCCGCGTTATGGTCTGCTCATTTGTTCACGTTCATACCCAGGTGCGTAGATAGAGACACATACTCCTCGGTCAGAAATTGAAACGAGCGGCCCGTGCCGTTTGATCCCCAGATACTTGCTACGTTGCCCGTGCACCGCTGGTAGTCGACTAGTGCCTAATCAGTCTCGATACGTCGCTGGCAACAAATCGTTCGCAAGTATTATCTGCACGAATTCGTGACTGTGCTAATAGAGGTAGGGTCTAGAGAACCGCCGAGTTTGGAGGTTGGGCTCTCGGATGACGCAGCGACTCCGCCTCGCCTGTGCCTCGGACTTGTTATACGTGGCTGAGAAAAACATCACTGAGCAAGGCGGTTGGTTGAACATACCGGACTGCGAGATCAGCGTTGATCGATCTTCATACATTAAAGCACCCAAGACTAGTGACTCAAACTTAACACGTTTAGAAGTCGTTCAGTCACAAAGCGATCTGACAGCTTACTGCTATTATGTAGAACTTCTACTTCGCTACCTCTCATGGTTGTGTTGCTTTGCATTATCATGTGAATAAGACTTCGCTGTCAGAGCGCTCGGAAGATGGCAAATTCTTCCGGCATGGGTTTCACGTCTAATTGCTCAGGAAGTAGTTGGATGCTAAAGGCTCACCGAGTTGTGCTTTGCGAATCCAGTCGTCGAAGTCAAAGCGGATGCGGCCCCAAACTCCCATGGGCTTGCCGTCGGCGGGAGCGTATTTTGGACCGTCAAAGCTGGAAGGTTGAGTGAACAGGTAGAAAACGTAGCGATGAGGTGAGCTGCCAGGTGGTGGCGCGGGTCCGATGTAGTCGGCCACGAATGCATCACTAGAAACCAGTAGATTATCTGGACCCGCTTTGAAGCCAGGCTGGATCCAGTGTAGGATGGGACCAAGGCCGCTCCAGGACGGAAAGGGTGCATCGAGGTCAAGTGAAACGACCATATATGTGGCGGAAGGATCAGGTACAGCAAAGGAGATCTGAGGTGCAGTTTGCGCTTCTGTTTTCTGATTGATTAGCAATCGTTAGGTCATCGTGGTTGTGGGCTACGACATACCAGCTCGAGGGAAATACTGAGCAGTTGAGATGAGTTTGCCATCGATTGCAACACCAAGCATCTTTGATTTGTCTTTCTCTAGGGCGTCCAATGCGCGCTTGACGCTGTCGTTGGTCGGCATGATGGTAGAGTACGCGCAGCGTCCAGAACAGTGTAAGTGTTGGCTGACCTAGCAGAATGTCCTGAGCAAAATCTGTTGACTAGAATAGTGAGGAGATAGCTTGAAGGTGAAAGCAGTGAAGAGGAACACCGCCATTTTCACGCGACTGTTTGTTTCGAACTACCTTACCAGATAAGTCCGTATGCCATCGCCTGTCAACTTCCAGAGTGTGTTCGGATAGACTATCTACCCTGCCCGGGTTTAGTCCTGATAAAGCCGTCAATCTGAAGGCCAACAGCTGCGGTTTTCGCCAAAGACTCTATGATAGTGGAGAGATGTACTTGTACACAAAGCGATCTCGGAGTGGATTTAGCAGCAAAAACCGTCTGTTATGTGACTTGAGTCTCAAGATGGCAAAGTTCAGCTTTCAGACTGAATGGGGATGCTGGATCACATTTGACGCTGAAGGTGTACCCGAATTCAGACCCATCGAGCTTATATAAGCCAGTGCTGAGGTCTTATTTGTCCCTTTTCAATCAAGCTTGAGCTGTACAAGCAGAGGTCCCGGATAACGCAATTCGAGTCATTCTATGAAGAGGAGAAAACACGCATCCCATGTCGGTGTCTGAGCGCCGTCTGAAGCTAAACGTAATTCCTCTTCTGGCATACTGGATAAAGTTCTCCCGAGAAGGTCGCACACTTGCTGTGTTTCTGGTTCTGATCTTCGACCTCCGCTCTCTCTATTTTACATCTAGTGTATATGCAGCGTAAACCCCATCTTTTCAAGGCCTCAATTCTTTCAGAGAGCTTCACCACACTGTCAAGATCAAGTAAGTGGTAGTGAGCTCTTCACCTGCTGGAATGTTCCTCAGAGCATAAGGGATGAGGAACTGCTCGTTCTTGTCACCTTTACCTAAGCGGACCTCCACATTGGTATTGCCGTCATACTTCAAGCGGCTTAATATCTCGTAGATACAGGTTGGTTCATACTCCTACTTATTATCTGACTGGGGCGTATCTTTCCAGACAGTCGCGACGTTGTAAAGGTGGCATATTCTAATGCGCTAAGATCGTGCACAGTCCTTCTCTCGACCTCTACGAAGGTAGATGAAGGCAGAATACTTTTTTGACCTCTGCAGCTGCGGAACCACTGATGGCTGCGTGATCGAATTGAAGCCTGCCAAGGATCTCTCGCTTCCCTAGTGTCATGTTTGCCAGACCCTCCCATAGAGCGACTTTGATCACATTGCTGCCAGTAAAGTTTAATCCTTGAAGAGAACTTGGCCACTGTGCAACAGCTTCGTAGCAAAGAGCCCAAAACCTTTCTTTTCAGTGACATGTAAACTAAAAGTAGAATCGATGTTTGTGCTTGAGTATGCCACAGCAAGCGTTGGTGATCCCACTTCCTTAGATGTTTCATGGTACGCCAACGTTGTGTGAAGGCTCAAGGATAGTTTGGTGGTAAATTTCAGGAGCAGGAATGCAATCAAGTATATATCCTGTCCACCAGATTCATGACTTTGGAAGTGATAGGAAATCGTTCATTTTGTTGTACAATATTCACACAACATGGGATACTAGGGTATGCCCTGCCCCACATTTGCACCTACTCTTGTTAAGCGTGAGTGTGCCTCAAGTTGAAATTCGTCTTGCCGTGTCCCCTGATCATTTCTTGGAGAAGCTGAACATGCGTAACAAGCACCTGATCCATCAGTTCTTGAAGTCAAAAGCGTTTCCACTCAGCAGAAGCCCAATGATCAGTCCAAATAGTCCCAGGACAGATGAGAAGATCTCAATGACCAGGATCTTGACAAACCTGTATCATGGTGTTAGCTTCCTCTTGACGTCACAACAATGGTGTGGCTTGACTCCGGCCAACTCACAAGCTTGGATCCGCAGCGTCGGCTAGGGCAGCACTGCTACCGTTTATGCCCACACTGATACCACAAATCATATTGCATCCACCGACAAGCACTCCCGACCAGAACAGTGCATACCCAGTGAAGTAGTTGCTGCTGTAGTGGATCGCCTCGGCATTCACCGTGCTCAGCTTACTCGAGAAGACGATGCTCATGATAACCCCGTAGATAGCGACGACTTCGCAAAAGATGATCGAGATGAGGTTCTTGGTTCGAATACGAGGAGCCTTGACACCGCCGCCGAGGATCGAGGTACCGGTGATGAAGATACCCCTACAGAGATGGTCAGCCAAAATTTAGTGTGATTCACTGGCTGTGGATGTGCGTACCATGCTGCTCCTATCACTGAAAGACCAATGCAGAGCGCGATGCCTATACTGGCCCACGTGTATGGTGATATCGCTTCGAGGAACGCGCCGACCTAGCCATAACTAAGTTAGAACACTGCTTTCCTTTGCTCTTGCTGATAGCCACAATCATACATTGAACGCCTCTCCCTCATTCTGGAACAGCATATCTGGTTGTCTATCAGCCACCTCGTCTGCATCCCAATTGCACTGCTGTCGATCTCCTTACACAACCCGACGATGGTCAGCGCCGTCCCAGCTCCATAGGAGCCATACGCGAGCCCACCCATGCTGTCGACAAGACGGTATTGGTTGATAGAGTGTTGAATTGAATCGTGCGAAGTGTAGTAACTGCCTAATCCTTGGAAGCTCGATGATGTCTCGTACTTCGCCCGTGAAAGCAATCCCGTTCGGGATCATCCGCAGCACCTCCACATTCATGTAGCTTGTCCCTCCGTGCATGACTCAGCGACGATGGTGTTCACTTGTTGGTCGTCACATGTAGGCCTCATGTATGTATACTCTACTCTTTCTCTACCGCCTTATTTTGCTCTCTACAACATCAGGTGCTCTAGGGAACCCACCACTCGTTGCGCTAGAAAGTAAGCATAAGCATCTGGCTGCGTCGCGGAGAAGTCACAGCGAGGATGGCGGCAAATCAATCCTATGAACTATACAGAGGGACATCGTATGCTTACCATCGCCTCCCTTGCTCTTGATGGCGCATCAATACTGACCACGGCTTCGTTTTCTAGCCTTGGTATAGCCCTCGCTGACACTCTTGACGATCTCATCAGCGCCCGTCGCATTGAGCCACAGCTTGCAATGAACATCCTCAAGCACTTCGATGACAGCGTAGCTCGAGTTCTAGGAGAGAAGGTGAAAGCGCGATTGAATTTCAAGGGACATCTCGACACCTATCGCTTCTGTGATGAAGTTTGGACGTTCATCATCAAGGATGTCAAATTCAAACTCGATAGTAACGCCGGAAATGTCGATGCAGAGAAGATCAAGATTGTGGCTTGCCAGAGCAAGGAAAAGGCGCAGTAGTTCCAGTGTCAATATCACAGGCACGCTCTAGGAGGGAAAGGCTGGATCTCATAGGCAAAGCCTGAGAGCAATAACCTCCTGAGACTACAGATGTAGGTACGTCTCGATCTACAAGACACGGAACGGCGAGCGCATGAGCTTGGAATCTTGCAAGCGTAAATGGATCACGACAATATTGAATCCGAGTGGTCAGATGGGGTGTGAATTTTACAGCGCGGCGTTGGAAAAGGTTTCTTTTGGCAAGGTGCCGTTATACTCTGTAGAATACAGCAAAAGTGAGGCAACTCATGAAATCGCCCCAGACAATGAATATCGGATCTGTTCCTGAATGAAGAAGATGGTGCCGTTTGGAGACGATAAGGCTTTACGTACTCCAGCTTCGAAGTATCATAACCGTAAGATTGTCTACGGTATGCGAGATCCACATCAAATTGACTCACGTAGAATCAGAAAGATTACATGCAGTCATGATTCTGAATAAAGAAAAATCCCAGATTATATTGGCTGCGCTCGGGGAGTCAATGCATAATGTCAATCTCTCCAAACAGCAAGATAGAACAACGCTCAAGCAAATGCCAAGTCTGATACTCCACTGCATTATTCTTATACCTAACATCCCTGATACCTCTCAATATACGCAATAAACGTACGACCACCCAGAAGGACACGCTCTGGAAATGTTTAAACGTCCAACACCACAATGGCTGATCTATGCCCTTGCCTCTGGCGCCTGTGCAGCGCTGAACGGCGTGTTCGCTAAGCTGACAACGACCCAACTGACAACAACCTGGGCGACAGCGATCTCGCATCTCTTCGGCTTCGATGAGCCGAGTAGAGTCGTCGAGCTGCTCTTCCGAGGCGTGAGTGTCTCTTTGCATCCAACCTGTATTGTGAAGGCTGAAACGCGACTGGTAGCTAACCGCAGGAATATGTTCTATGAACACCAGTTCTTCTTCTTGATGAACCTAGCCTTCAACGCAGTAATGTGGGGACTATTCACGCGTGCATTGACGCTAGCAAGCAGCACAGTGCGCGTGAGCGTAATGAATACCAGCGCCAACTTCATGATTACAGCTGTTTTGGGAGCATTAATTTTCAAGGAGGCCTTGCCCGGTATGTATTCATCCTCACACTCATAGTCAGGATGTTAGGCCTGGGTATCGCGCTGACACAGCCATTGTTTCTTCGGCATAATTAAGGGGTATGGTGGCTAGGTGCAAGCTTGCTCGTAGCCGGCTCAGTGATCATTGGACGGAGGGAGGAGAAGAATCTATCCTCACCTGCTACCGATTCCAGCATAGGCATTGTCGACAACGGTACCACAGGAGCAGTAGGTACTGACGTGACCAGCACTGGTAGCAGAACAGAGAGTGGGAGATATCGAGACGCCTATGAGCCAGACGCGCCACTGGCGGATGCTGGGGATTCAGGAAAGGCAGATGGTGGGTATGGCGACATTGAGCTCTTGGATAACAATAGAGTTAGCGGCGTTGTTGGGATTGAGGGGCAAGCAGGGAATGTGCGTGCGGTAAGTGATTGACCTAATCACTCTGGAAGTCCACCCTATTCTCTAAGGCTCGGGCTAATTTGAGAGCATTAGAGATCTCCGAACTTCCAGCAACGGTAGATTTCAGAGGGAACAGCAAACATGTCAGCACCGCAGCAGAGGAAAAGCAACCTTAGTTTGATTGGTGATAGCTTTTCAGCTTGGCGTGTTCAGTAAGGTATCTTTTCAATTTCTCGTGGTTCATCTATAACTATAGGCTATACAACATGAAGATCAGGTCAGTGTATTCGCCGCAGATTCTCTACCATTCCCCTTAGTGTCTCTGATTCAATACCTAAATCCACCGCAATCTTTTCCTGCACCTCTGCTGAGGCGTCCAAGTATCTTTCGATCAACTCTCCGTCAACAAATCTTTGTGGGCCTTCCTCGCCTAGATCTCTGATACTGCTCTTAAAACCCCTGAACTTGTTAAAGGGCACATGGCCAGGACTCTGCACAACATCTGCCATAAGCGTTTGCATTCTCATGAGGAGATCCTGTTTTCCTGGTGCAATGAGGGCGAAGACATAGATGCTGCCTTCCACTGTTGCAAGGAAAGCTCTTGGTATTACAATTGCTCCAGGTGAAGGCTGAACATCGATTCGTCGGATGCGGTTGACCATTTCGCCCAGAAGCATCTCGCTCGTGACTCGCATTCGGCGGCGGTCTGCTTCCGAGAAGCCGTTGATCTCATGCTGGAGTACGATCAGGTTGCCTTCCGCATCGGACTCGAGGTACGTGTTCTCTGCTACATTGGCGACAGCAGTTCCCCATACTGTCTCAAAATGACGCGCGATCTCTGCAAGTGTACTGTTGCTGCCTCCCCTTCCTCTCGTATATTTGACCATAGAGACTGACTTCATCAGATCAGTAACGGCAATGACATCGTTGGTCACTGCAAGGTCGATCGGAGCTGTGGCCGTCCGGAAGACTGCTTCTTTAACGAGGAACGGCTGGCTGGATGTTTCATATTCAAACGAGTAGACAATTACTGTCTTGAGCAAAGCGGCAACAATCTTGCCCTTGCACATGCCCAAACAACGAACGGCGCCTCTCACAGCCAACTCGGTGATCAGCTTGAGTTTGCGCTCTTCAGTAACCTCGAAGATCAGAATGCGTCCCCTTGCTGTCTCTGGACTCGAGTCGTCGAGATATGCCGTCCCAACAACGAACCTTTCAGCAAGGTCGCCTGAGCCATCGTCAAGTTGACATCGCAGGACTGATTCTATGAGCTCATCATTGTTCAGATCGTAGGAATGGAGAGGAGAGAATGCGACTTCATCGACCAACTTGAAGCAGCTTTTGATTTCTTCCGTGCCGTCCGAAAGCGTGCGTTGGATGCAGCCTAGCCCGAATGTTTTCAGCTCTGCGCTGTATGCAATTCGCCTTACCGTCTCCCTAATTGGTAAAGTCTGTACATGTGTAGTGCGCTGCTCATCAACCAGAGCCAACTTCAACTCACCACCTTCCGAGCCCGAACCCTCAATATCAGGTGCGGTAACAATCGCGATAGCACCAGGATAGGCTTCACTGTCGAATGGACAAATGCATTGTGCATCTTCGGCAGTGATCGCCGAATATACCATCCTACCTTCTGATCCGTAAATCAGAGATGGATGTTCACACGTAGCGAAAACGTTCTCCAGTCCATCGCCACGAGGAAGAGCAGAGAAGTTAGGCTGCTGAGTGCCGAGAACCATGCTCTTTCGACCTGTGAAGAGCTTCTGCTCAGAAGCGATCGTGTATGTAATGACATTGCCATCAGCCAGACCCACAAACAGGGTTGGGGGCTGGTGCTGTAAGATATTTGCTACTAGCAGTGATCTAGGCACTGCTAGTGAATCCGGATCTACGACCTCTGTGGCCAAATCCGATAGATCTGATAATGACAGTAGTGAGACTTTGCTGTCCTTCCAAAAGCCTGCAAAACAAGATCCGGCCATCAAGGATGAGATGCAGATGCAGGATACTTGTTCGTTGTCAGGGAACTCCCGCCGAGCCTTTTCAATGATGCTTGCACTGGCGACATCAAGAACGACCACTACAGCACCGCCAAGCGAGAGAAGAATAGTGCTTTGATCACTCGATGCAGCTGTGATAGAGGCTCCGCTGGAAGATTGCCATGCATCCAAGACCAGGGAGCCGTCGCTGTCGACGAGCACCACCGATGAGCTCGTCACCTGGAAAGCTCTACCATCTGGAAGACTGCCTGCATGCAAAGTTGACTCTCCGAGATTGAGTCCTTTGAATTCGTCCACCTCTTCGATGTCGCCATCTGACGAGAATCTGAAAGCGCGGGTGTGATTGACGAAGCTGACGAGAAGAGTATCTACCATTGTCGAAGCAGCCGAAGACCGCACACTGAAGACCCCCGAGACAGGCGTCCCCATATCTCCAATACTTCCCAGATCTTCAAGGCCGACACCAGACCGAACACTTCTTAAGCTTCCATCCTTAAAAGCACCAGAACCAGTGACAATCCTTGCTTGGCCAGAAGAAAATTCATTCACCGTGGCATCAGATGATCGGTTGCCCATGTCCATTATGGTGAAATCCAAGATTGGCGCGATGTTGGGGAACGCTTGGATCACCTCCAAGCTACGCTCTGATACCTGAATAATCTGACTGTCACCTTGGTGCGAGCTTACGAATATGCGACCAGCATCGAGATATACTAACGTGCTTGCACGGGACGTTTCTCCTAGCAAGTCCAGTTGATGGTCTACGTACTCTCCTCGGTTGTTCTGTTGAATGAAGAGGAGGTAGAGCTTGCCGTAGTCGTCCGCTAGAGTGAAACGTTGTTCATCAATCTGGCACCACGCAACGAACACCGTGGCCTCCTCCAGCGGCTGTGTGTTCTGCACACGGTAGTTCCATTCATCAACATAGCTTATGCAGGTGTCTCCCACGACAAGCATGCCATACATCGGTGGTGGCAAGGGGATGAGAAAGGTTGCTCCTAGCTCTATATTACCGGTCACGTCTTTCGGGTGCCCGAGTTCAGCTTGGGAAGGCTCCTCCTGTGGCCTCAGGCTCGGCGTAAACTCCAGTTCTCTCACCTTAATTCGAGGACGGCTATTGCTATCCTCGTACAATATAGCAAGCTCGGGATTTGGTAATCTGCTTCCAGGGCTTCGTTTGTGGAGGAAGGCAGAACTTTTAACAAATAACTCGGGAATCCTGACTGGCACAGGGTCACCCAACTCTCCAATCTCGTTCTCCGCAGCTTTCCGCTTGCCCTTGCCTGCGTGTGCAATCGGCAAGACGTTGACGACGCCTTCATAGCACTCCAATGTCATGAAGCGATTTGTTGGATCGATGTGTGCCCTATCGCCTGTTTGTGAATCTCTGGCAGCCTTCTCTGCAATATCCACATAGCTCTTCTCCGTGCGCAACTGCTTCTGCTCGGGATCCCATGAAACAGTGAAGTAATGATAGCGATCAGTCCCGATGAAGAGATGATCTGTATGGCTGGTGGCAGGCCGGATCTTGTGCAGGATTGTGACTTTGCCGTACAGCGACTTCGAGTGCTGGCAGATGAGCTGGTCGGGGGCGTTGTTATTGGGAGACCAAATCTCAATCCGGTTGCCTTTAGCAACTATGAGGTCCTCACTGTCCGGCGTAAGGAAGGAGATCCGGATAGCGTGCCTGATTGATGAAGGGCGGTGGATTGGAGCTAGATATGCCATGATGATTGTCCCCGAAGATCCTTCTTGCCTTGAGATGAAGTGCTACAGTTCGTGTAGAACTGAATTCATCTACGATCTCCCATGTGGAAAGAGAACGGTGGAGAGATAGTGGTGGTTGTGTAATCAGAAGTCTAGATATCTGGGCAGGCTGCTACTATTGCGATTGATGCGATCTAACCTCAGGCAGACCAATAGTGACGCGGGGCAGGCACCAGCTACAGACGCGACAAATGCGAGGGACGCGTTCAAGTCCGCTTAAGTCCGACCAGCCGTAGAATTTCTGAAGCCAAAACGAGTGATGAGGGAAACTGTCTAAAGTGTCGTGACTGAACCTTAAGCTGAAGCATAGCCTGAAGCTGATTCGGCGACATGGCTCGTATGTATATCTATACGGACACGGATTGCAGGTGCGTTTATGACTGATGCATCCTTGACAGCGGCCAAGATCCAAGACGACGATCCAGTCACAGCCGAGTACGATGTCTACCTCACACCTGCCATTGCAGAGCAGATCTACCTGCTACAATATCCAAACAGAGACAAGGACAAGGCCTACAACCGAAGAGGAGCATCCTGCCCTGAGACAATGCGCATCAAGCAGAACACAGGACACTTAGAGATGGATGTAAACCTGATCACTGGCTCAAACTTCAACAAATACCAGTCGCTCAGATGGGCGGATGCACTGGGTTCGGCAAAGCTATTGCACAACAGCACAGCAACATTCGGCCTCTCAGCTGGGTTTGCCGCGCCGAAAGCCAGGCCGTCTGGAGGCCAAACAGGCAAAGGTGCGCTCAAAGACAAGGTGGATCGAGACTTGCAAATATCAAACGATCTTGCCGACTTCAAGAGGGTGGAGAGAGAACCAGGGATGGTCATGAGCAAGCAGACGCTTGGTGGGCAGATCATACGGAGTGGTGATGAGGGTGAGTTAGACAAACCAGTCTATTTCCTGGGAGCGTTCCAAGGCAGCCAGCTGCACCTCACAAGGGTAGATGGCACCGTACAGATGCGGCCACAATTCCATAATGTCGATGCGGAGGACCAGCGAAATCGCACTGCTGCAAGCAGAGCAGCTGCTATGACCGACCCAGAAATGGCGCCGAAAGCGCCCCAAGCAAGAGGTGTGCACCAGGCATTCAAAGGACCGAATGAAGAGACAAAGAGCAGGGAAGAAATCATGAGGGAGCAGCTGAGGGCGATTGAGGAGGAATCATGGACACAATTGGACTACGTAGATGAGGATGAGGACGAGGCATATGACGCTTTCAACAACACAATGTTCGTAAGAGATGTTGGAAGTGTGCCGCATTTGAAGAGCGCAATGACCGAGGACGAATACATAGACGCCATTTCTGCTCCCAGGCATGATCCAGGCGGGAAGAGGAGGAGGAGGCCGCCTAGGAAGAAGCATGCGGTGGATATTGATGAGGAGATCGAGGCAGAAGAGGCGGCGGCAGCGGCGGCAGCAGCAGCAGCAGAAGCAGAAGCAGAGGCAGAGGCAGAAGCAGAGGTAGAGGCGCAACAAGCAGTAGAAGCGGAATAGACATGGCGAGTTGGCATTGGTCGGTTGCTCAAAAAGCGACATTAAAGAATTCGACGATGCCTTTGGGAGACTGCCACACCCGTGATGAACCTCGAGCTGCAACTAGAGGACAACTTGTCATTGAACTGGGAAACCCCACTCGATCCAATGCCTTCATGCCTATGTGCACTGTATATCTGGCCGCAACTTATTAATGAGCCCTATCCACGCACAAACATACACGAAGCCTATGGTATATCTTGCTAGTATGATAGTCTTCGTGGCTGTCTGTAGGCATCGTCATGAGCCTGAGTCTTATCGCTGGACAATGTGGTCGCAGCATGCAAGAAGGCATGAATTCATACATCATTGACCGTGTGACTCGCAACCCGAAAAGCCCACTTACCAAACTTACCTACTTGCGTAGATACGCGCTTCGGTGCCGCGGTGCTTCCAGAACCACAATCACCCCCCGCACGCTATGCCGATAGGGCGTTGTCGGGCCTCCAAATTGATCAAGCCAAGAAAATGCCGTCGTCCCACTGGTCTCAGTCTTCACTAGATCTCTGTAGCTACACCGCATGTCTGGAGCTAGAGGGAAACAACCTTGGAAAACCAGGACCTTGAGAACCACTACTGCAAGGCGATATTGTCGACTACATTGATCGAAAAAGGAAAACGTCACACGACATCTCAGGTCGGCAGACTATGCACCTTTCCGGTCATGCGCAGGAGCTACATCCACATGTCTGCAAGGTAGAGTATCGGGAGATCTATCTGGGTAGTGGGATAGTAGTGCTCGTAATCGCAGTACAAAGAGATCATATCTCGTATCGTCTTATTGCTGCGGTCAGCATCGCGATCAGAGGGTGTTGTCGTCATGGCATCCCCTGACAATTGCCTATAAGCAACACGACACAAAATGACAGCGTCAAGAGTGCTCACAGCCAAGCTATGTACCTGCAGGATGACCACACCGCACTTCCATTCCGTCGTGTGCCGAGGCCATGGAGTGCCGTTGAGAGACGCACGAAAAGCGACCTTTAGTACCATATCACGCTCTGAATAAGCTGTGCAGGCAGCGAATCACAAGGTGAGATTTAACATGCACTACATCATGTTATTGGCTCGGCGTGGCTTGCATAGCATACTTAAGCTACAGTAGAAGGAATTGCTTGGTCACCGGGACACACTACCACTGGACGTGTGGGCTCTCAGTGTACTCTCGTGTGGTACGGACGGTATGTGGCCTGTCGCGCGTATCAAGTGACTGCATGTCACGCCATTTTATCAGGTAGGTTTGCAGGATTGACGCAAGGTCGCAGCTTATAGGTGAGGGCATACGCAGTAGCAAAGTAGTTATATAGGTCCGGTGTGTAGGCCTGACCAAGACTAATCTGTTTCCCTTTCGCTTGATCCCCATTACACGCAGCGGGCCCTCGAGTCACAAGTCCGTACTTGCAACTATCAGGCAAACACCTAAAGCAGGTCTGCGTTCGCCAATTTTTGCTGAACAGGCTCGACCTCTCAGTATACAGCAACATGACTGAACTGGTCCCCGTCGTCTTGCTGGCATATGCCGCGCTCTACATCCTGACGTGAGACGACAATGCAAGTCGTTTGTACAAATCCAATTTTGATGGACGGCGGTGCCTCGAAACCAGCAGCCTCGATGTGTTAGAACCGCCAAGCGACCTGGATACTTACACCGTGAATCGACCGAGTCAGCCAAGAAGCTGTCCTGGAACCCGCACACAACATCGAGGTGAAGAAATAAGCGCTTTCCGAATTGGTTGTTCGCCATCCCAATCGAGATGAGATTGGAATGAAGCGTCTCGGAAACCATTTCTTGGCGTTGCGAGCGGACTACAATCTGTCAGCAAACACTCAGGGCCTAACTTCTACACGCACGACGATTCTCCGCCCGAGACAGATCAAGCCACTTGCAATAGTATCAGTATGACAGGCAACCCGCTCCGAGACGTCTGCAAAGGGGGGTTTTGTGTCCCAGCAAGGTCGCATGACAGCCCCAGGGAATGGAATGGACAGCGACACAGTTTGCATCTCTTGTCTTCATGTATGGCAAGGCGATACTTGGTGTTGAAGCGACCAGTCAGCACGCTCAATCCCGTGCAACTTGGAGGTGTAGATAGGTCGATACATTGCATTAGAGAAACTAAATCAAATGAGATGAGATTTCTTTCAGGACAGTGATGAAATCATACCTGGAACATATCGGTAATAACGATGTACATACTCCCCTTCTGAGATTTGCGTTTGCTCTTGGACCGAACATGGCATGAGGAAGAGCAAATACAGAGAACATGATCGGGTAGACCTTGACATGAACGAAAAGCCCAACTTTCGACTGTACCTAGATACACGGGTATGTGCACGTCTAGCGATTCTTAGATTATCGCTGAGCATGATTGATTTTGGAGCAATATATTTTTGATACTGACTTCCGGGTTCCAATAGCTTATAACAACAGCTTCAGTTCGGTTGTATAGTGTAGCGGTCATCACATCGGATTCTGATTCTTCCAATCAGAAGTTTCCGGTAACCCCGGTTCGAATCCGGGTACGACCTCACCCATGCCAATTACTTTTTGCATTTGTCAGTCAAACACGACTTGGATTTTTTGATGCGGTTCGGATGTCATGTAGATGAAGAGCTAATCTAATATGTCTATTGGTCCCTTCACTCTCGATCTAATAACAGCTTTATACTACAAAATCGTTGGTGAAGTGTAAATTGGAGGCAAGATCCTATTCAACTATAGTCGGATAAGGGAGGCTCTTGGAAAATATCAAATATTATACAAAATATCAAATCAAGATTGCAGACGCAGAATGTGTATGTGATTTGTAACCAAGCATCCAAATACCATTGCGCCATAGAAAATGACATACCACATAACATCGTCTACGTTAAAATCGCATTCAAATGTCCTCGACTGCACAGTTAGGGTGGACAACATACATAATCTTATCCGCACCTTGCAAACCGACGTCACCGCTCTCGTCTGCCAAACCTTCTCCTCTGATTTGAAGCAGAGTGTTCTCTTTCACCATACGCTTGAGGACTTTCCTTGCGAGACCCCGTTGTTCCACCATTTGCTCGGGACTCTCTAGTGTGTCTTCGATAGACTCAAGGTAGCTGGTAAGCAGATCATCTTCCTCAACGCCATCTTCAGCGGCGTCCGCATCACCGCTAACACGCTCGAGAAGGATGTTGTGGATCCTCTTATAATCGTCATATTTGATCTGTGTCTTTGGCCTAGCAGGAGCAGGTGTAGCTGAGACTCCACGCTGTGACGGTGTACCTGTCTTGTCTACAGTGGGATCCTCAAGAGCTTCCATCTCAGCATCAAGCTCCGCGGTGCCGGCCTCAGCGTCAGCCATTGCTATGTCCCCTTCATCCTCAAACTCCACATCATCCTTCTCAACAGTAATGATGGATTGCTTGAGGAGTCTGAATGCTTCATCAACGAAAGCTGGGGTAACTTCGTCGACACAACTGGCTTTAGCAATGGCCTCGCTCAGTCTGATCAAAGATTCCAGTTGACGGACTGTAATACGATAGCTGTTCCGTCCTACCCCACCTTGAGCGTCGTCAGCACGAAGCTCTTTGTACTTCTCCACGAGATATTCCTTGGCTGGCTGGGTGAAAACAGGCTGGAACAGACGAGCGAATCTGATGTACCGTTGAAGTTGCTCGGTCGAAAACTCTGGCTCAATTGCCATATCCTTCAGCTGGTGAAGGCCGACAATGTGACGAGCGAGATGTTCATCAACAGCAGAGTTGGCGTCGTCGAGAACAACAAAGAACAAGTCGAAACGAGACATAATGGGTGCTGACATATTGATGTTGGCTCTGAGCGTACTCTTCCTGTTGTAGCGGCCGCCGACAGGATTTGCTGCCGCTAGAATGGATGTGCGCGCATTCAAGGTGGCTTGTATACCTGCTTTCGCGATGGAGATTGTCTGCTGCTCCATCGCTTCGTGGATGGCTACCTGGTCACTTATGTCCATCTTGTCGAATTCGTCGATCGCGCAGATGCCGTTGTCTGCTAGCATGAGGGCACCAGCCTCGATAGTGAACTCACCAGTCTCCTCATCCTTCACGACTGCAGCAGTCAAACCAGCTGCAGATGAAGCCTTGCCAGACGTGTAGACTGTTCGTGGCAAGAACGAGCTGATGTACTTCAGGAACTGCGATTTCGACGTGGATGGATCGCCAACAATGCAGATGTTAATGTCGCCACGCAACGCCATGCCTTCAGGAGTGACTTTGGAGACACCGCTGAGTAATTGTAGTAGAAGACCCTTCTTCACTACCGTATGGCCATAGATCGTAGGCGCGAGAGAATCTATCAGACGCATGAAGATGTTCGGCAGCTGCACCATTCTCCTCAGGTCATCGATCTCAGAAGGTGTCAAAGTGTCGAGGTAGTCTTGCTGCGCTTGTTCGCCGTTCGATTGATCGCTATCAATCATCTGATTGAGACTTGTAAGGATGTTGCCGGCCTGGCCGCGGAGATTCTGATTTGACGACGAGCTTCCTTGTGTCGAAGTGTCTGGTGTTACCATGTTTGCGAGGAACGCTAACCTGTAGGTCAAATCCCGCACACCAAGTGCTCGGAGACCCGAAACACCAGATCCACCGCCAGCATCCGACCCTCGTGGTGCGTTGGTATCCCTCATGGCCTGCACTTTTTGTCCAGGTACCCTGAATTGGCTGACGTCGGGTACCACAATCAGCGATCCCGTGAAGACACATTTTTCACCAGCCTTGGCTCTATCCACCATTTCTCCTCTCAGGATAACATCGAGAGTCCTAGGCATGGAGCCAGTGGGAATTTCGCTACTGTTTTCTTGGATTCGCACCTTCTGCCAGTCTATGAAAGTGCTTTGGGGAATGTCTAGACGCCAGCTAGTGCGGTTCATGCAGGTTGCGTTTGGGCATTGTGTAGGTTCGCTGTATTTAAAGATTTGCTCAACGTCAGGGATGACGTTATTGCACGCTTCACAGACGAACGTGGCGAGGTGCAACTCAGGTCTGACTTCAGAAGTCCTCGTGACTGTGCCGGAAATACTGACAAGGTGACCAATCTCTCTTGTGCGTAGCTGTCGAATGCGGGAGATCAGTGGCATGTTGTAGAACGCAAGTGCAAATATCTTATCTGTCTGCTGGTTCGGAGTGCGTTCGTTGATATTGTCATCCTCGCTCATGCTATTTCCAGCCAAACTCGTGTCTGTTCTATTTGTGGTGGATCCAGGCTGTCGGTGCTCCCTGTAGTACTGAGGCTCGTACTTTGCGATCAGATTGTTCAGCGCCCTGACAAGGTAGGGATGATATCTGTAGAAGTCCTCCTGGATTGCGCCTGCCAGTACATCTTCACCAGAGGTCATCAGATGGGTGAAGTCGATGTAGAGTGTACTAAGCTTGAATTGGCATAATCCGTGTATTTGCGCAATGTAGTATTTGTGTGTTGTCACTGCTGAGGACGCGGGAGCACCTGAGGAGGCAGGGTCCTCGATGAATCTACAGCACAAGTCAGCGTTGAAAGCCTCACCATGTGTCGATGATGCACTTGCTCTTCGAGAAAGGTCTGGAATTTGATACCCAGTGTCTCGGCAGTGCTGTCAACAACCCTCTGCACATTCTGGGGTTGACCTGCGGTCTGCTGTCTCCGCAAGCGACCTACAACCTCGTCATCCGCAAATGCCGGGCCGTCGATATCGCTATGCACTCCCGGAGTGCTAATGGACGGTGGTCCCCTTGGGCGTGAAGAAGAGCGAGCCAGCCGTCTCCTCCCTGTCACTGTTGCATCGCTGCGTGCTGCGTCGCTGCGAGGATCTTGAGACACTGTATTATCTGAATTGAGCGCTGCATCCACAATTGAAGACATGATTGTGGTGATCTGCAGTATAGGGTCTTGGTGTTGAGTGCGAATGTCGTGTTTACTTCTGTGAGTGTCACCGCAAACGCTCGAGATCTCCGTATCTGGGCAGAGCGAGGGGAAAACGCGTCCTGGCGCGTTTTCCTAGCGCGCGACAAGCGCGTGGGAGCGGAAGAGCTTGCATTAATAGCGGGATCACGCGAGATGCAGGGCCTACCTAGAAAAAAAGGTCCCGCGCTGCCCCTGGTGGGCGGGCGAGGCGAGGCGGCAAGGGTTCCTGCATATCATAATCGGACGATTTGTATACCGCCCTCAACTTCTGCGTGAAGAATTTCACTGTTCTGTTTTCTAAACTTCCTCCTACCAAGAACAGTTGATACACCAAATCTTGCAAACATGAGCGCAACCACGACAATCACCCAGACAAATGGTCGTGCATCCAATGCGGAAGAGATTCTGCGTTTGTTTCCAGATATCAACACTGCGCTAGCCTCAGCACACAACGAAGCCCACGCCTCCTCAGACTCGGACTTGCAGGGCTACGACGAAGAGCAGATCAGGCTGATGGATGAGGTCTGCATAGTGCTCGACAATGACGACAATCCCATAGGGTCTGCTTCGAAGAAAATCTGCCATCTTATGAGCAACATTGACAAGGGCCTACTTCACCGCGCTTTCTCCGTCTTCCTTTTCGACTCGCAAGATAGACTTTTATTGCAACAGCGCGCAAGTGAGAAGATCACCTTCCCTGACCTGTGGACTAATACCTGCTGCTCACACCCACTTGGTGTGCCCGGCGAGACTGGTGCAAACCTGGAGGCGGCTGTACTGGGTGTGAAGAGAGCAGCACAGAGGAAGTTGAGCCAGGAGTTGGGTATCAAGGCAGAGCACGTGCCTCTAGACAAGTTCGACTTCTTGACGAGGATACACTACAAGGCACCCTCAGACGGGAAGTGGGGCGAGCACGAGATTGACTACATCTTGTTCATCCAGGCAGACGTCGATCTTGAGCCAAATCTGAACGAGGTTCAAGCAACAATGTATGTGACCAAAGACCAGTTGAGCGACATGTTTGCAGACAAGACGGGCAAGTGGAGGTTCACGCCTTGGTTCAAGCTGATCTGCGAGAGTATGCTGTTCGAATGGTGGGAACACTTGGGCAAGGACTCCCTAAAGCCATACCTGAATGAGACACAATTGAGGAGGATGTAGTAGGGTCTGATGCATGTGACGATTGACGAACTGAGGAGAGCTGTTGGCTTGAGCTTACGGATTCTTACTGTGATACCATCTAGCATTTGACTGGAGACAACAATTTACTCGATACCTGTCAAAATATTGCATACATTTGCTCATGCATTCTCCTACACGAGATAGACACTCCATGTCACAGATACCCAATTGTGGACCAAGCTCGTACTTAGGTGTTAGAGACCAGTTGTTGGCGAGTAGTGATTTCGCACCTTCCACATCCAACTCCTTGGCTCAGGGTTGGTCCAGCCAACCATGAGGCTGTAGCGCACTGCCAGCAGTCTTACCAGAGAAAACTACAAGAAACACAGCAGGTCGTCTGTCAACATCAAGTCTACATTTCTTGAGATTCGGTCACTAGATTCGCTAGCTGGACGGAATTTGGAAAGCTCAGCTTGGCTTGATCAGACTCAACCTCACCGAAGTCTACGCCTAAGTCGCACCTCGGGAATCTGGAGGGATGAGAAGGAAAAGACTTGTGAAGGTTTATGGTATGAAACCCAAGGCCAACTCACTCTCTAGACAAGCCGCCTCAACTATCTTTGATCTACTATCCGATGGCGAGTCCAGTAGAGATGTGACTGAACCTTTCCGGGCAAGCGGCCGTTCGAGATCATCGAGAAATAGCAATTGTTCAGGAAGTAGTTCTCAGGGCTACATGCTACATCCTAAGTGTTCCATGCAGCATCAACCACTTGTTACGAGTTCCATGCCTAAGATTACTGCCCAGCATATGTCAGACAAGCGACAAACGGTGAAAGAAAGGTGGTGTGAGATGACAGAGAGCTCAGTGACTTCTCGTCTTGAGAACCGTTGTCCAGTCGACGAGCTCAAACAAGCCCGGCCGCGCGCAGAGCACCACCCTACCAGTATCGCCGATGATGCTCTTCACGAAGTTTCCAAGTCAGCACCATACCGTCAGCGGGCCAGTGAAAGACAGCGACTGACTACCGCAGCGAGCTCAACTAGCGAAGAGGATGAGTCGCGTCATCGTATTGGTGTCAGACCACATTTTAGGATACCATTCGTCAAGACGCCAAAAAGTCTTTTAAAGAACAAATCGGCAGAAAATTGGTCGAACAATAATACAAGCCGAAGTCATACGCCCGGTGATGGCTTCGCCCCAAGTGAGTTTAAAATCACTAAGCAAATCAAGATTTCAAAGAGACAGTATTCGAAACGAACGGCAATGCGTGGACGTCGTTCATTGCCTTTGTATAGGAGTTCTCTACCAGGTATGCTAAATAGCAGTCCCAGAAAGGTACTACGGGTAACAGGAAGAGTCACTTCGGGAACCGAAGAAGAGGCCTACACCAATGCGTCTAAACCACCCACATCTTGTCGTTACCGCCAACCGAATTCAGCGCCTAGGCAAATATCTCTAAACCTTTCAAGACGAAGCAATAAAGTGACGGCCACTGATTCTTCAGAGGACATTCTCACCAGCCAGATCGAGTCAATTGTCGTCCCTATCGAACAGTGCGATAAGTTTGAAGACACTTCAAGATGCCGAGGCGGTGGAGATGAAGATCGAGATAAGTCTTCGATCTCCCATGCGACACTGGAAGGTCAGAAGGAAATAGGTTGTAGCTATTGTACTACCTTGAGTAGTTTATTCGAGCCAAACCTAGAGCACAATGAAAAGCTAATCGATGTCACCAATTATGTCTCCAGAGGAATCGATACAGCTGCATGGCAAGGGGCGAGAGAAAACCAATGCACACAGCCCTCAGAATCATCGAACAAGATCCGATCGAGTCTATCTTCAGGCATGGGCATCATGCAGGATCTTCATGCTTCAACACTCATTCGAAAGTGACATCCCGCTACTTGCTCGGAGAAGTGCTGGCAGTGTACCCACCTCTATAGACTGATGCTCAGCGACGGAGGCGATGTCAACGCTGAGGGGGTGCTGGATGATGAATGCTGCAACTCTGAGAGGGCCGTTCTCCATATGGACCGCCACCCATGGTTTACGGATTCTTTGGGTGACTGTCGACATCATGGCGATGCAGACTCGCATCCAGAACTCGATTCGACAGGAGATGAAACTTGCTTTCCAAGATTTCATGCACGATTGAGTCGGTCAGATTTTGAGCATTCTTCATGTGAAGCTGCCGGCCGCAATCTCATCCGCGATCATCAAGGCTCTCAAGATCAAGTTCAGGTCGAGTTTAGCGATAGACGAGTACCTGAGACTCCGCCTCAACGGCCGTGCGTTTGAAGTTTGAGACTTCAACGGCTTTGCTAGAAGCAGATGAAGTGGTCCGCGTGTCCTCGTTTCTCAAATGATCGAGTCGCATTGTGGGATTGAAACCGCTCTTGTCTACAGAAAGCGGAAAACATACTATAGCTCACGGTAGACGGCGATCAGGTGTGGGTGAGTGTGAACCTCGTTTATATCAAGTCTATGTCTACACATTTTTACCGCACAGTTGCGCCCTGCAAAGTAGCAACTGTACACTTTCCATCTTTTGTCTTGAGCTCAGCGACACCGGTCTTGCCACTATCCTTCAGCTTTTCCACTGCAGCAACATCGAAGCCAACAACCTTTTCGTCGGTCGTGGTGAAGCCTACCTGGCAATCATCCCAGACCTTCTTCTTTGGGTTTAGCTGCGCCTCCGGTTCACCCTCAAAGCCCTCGAAGTAGATTCTCTCGCCGGCCTCAGATGCTGCTGGAGGAGCGACCAGCTCGACGGGTGTAGTGTGATGGCCGTCCTCGCCCTCTTTGGGTCTGGGCGAGGCAGCGAGAACCATTGCGCAGGATTTGATGCCACGCATCGTGACGGGCTTGAGATTGCATACGGCGACGATCTTGCGGTTTTGCATCTCCTCCAATGGAATGAGACCGTTGAGCCCAGAGCAGACGGTACGTACAACCTTGCCTTCGTACTCACTTGTGTTGTCGGTGCCTGGTGCGTCGCCGCATGCAATTGTAGAGACGTAGAGAGAGTCAGCGTTGGGGTGTCTCTCCACCTTCAGGATGTGGCCGACCCTGAGATCGATCAGAGCAGGGCTGAAAGGCTTCTCTGGAGCAGGGGCGTTCTTCTGGGGTTTTGGTTGCTTCTGCTTCTTCTCTTTTTTCTCCGTGGGCACGGCAGCACCAACCGCATCTGCAACCTTGTCCCCTGTAGATTTCTTCTCCTTCTTGCCTGCAGCTTTCTGCGAGGCCTCCTGGGTCTCGGGACTGGCGGCAGTGGTGGTTGTAGCGCCAACAGCAGCAGCGTTATCAGCACCTGCTTGAGCAAGAGCCTTCTCCTTCTTCTTCCGCTCTTTCTCAGCCTTTGGGTCGATTGGCTTGATCTTGACGACGACATCGTCAGGGTTAATCTTGACCTTCTCTCCCTCCTCGATCTCCAACCCGAACAAAGGCGCATTCTGGACAAAGTCAACGTGGCGTACGATGTGGTGGTTGCCTTGCTCGCCGGTCCGTTGCTCGGCAGACCAACCACCGACAACTGGTGCTAGACGAGCGTAGAGGGCCACATCTGCGATGCTAGGCTTGCTTCCAAGTAGGGTCGTACGGGCACTAAGGTGAGTGTTAAGGGAAGAGAGGCGTTCGGTCGTCTTGGCTTGGTCCTCGGAAGGAGAAGCTATGTGGTTGGCTGTGATGAGCCATTGTTCAATCTCGGTCTTCTCATGGGCGGAGTACTGCATTTCACGAATCAGTCAAGGGTGTTGGCTAGCGAGGCGGATCCTCTCGAGGTTGTACCTCAGCGTCCTTGAACATCGCTGTCGACAGCTTGACAGCGTCACTATCTGAAGCCGGCGCCGCGTCCGGGTATGACTTCTTCAAAAGCTCGACCAGCTTGGTGTCCAGCGTGGATAATGCCATGGTGCTGCGCGATTGGGTGAGGTGAAAGAGTCGCTTGGTAGATGAAAGAGCGACAGGGGAGAGTGCGTCCAGGAGCTTGCTAGGCCTATGAGGTGTGGTGTTCCTCGTCAATACAAAAGATAGGCTTAGAGGTCGAGAGAAGGGTATAAATTTCGGCTTGACTGACTCAAGAAGACGAGACAACATGGCTGCATAAGAAATTGGCCTCTGGTTGTGACGGAATTTACCCGATTTCGCCCACTTGCACCCTTGGGCTGCACCCGCCACACAACGCGGGGTCTTAGTGTGGCACTGGCCAGGCAATTCAGGCTACAAGGCAGCAACGGGCAAACATTCCAAGCATCGGGAGGCTTACTTAGATACAGAGACCATCGCTCAAAACTGGGCAACTCAGCTACCGAAATCCAGTCACAATGGAACGTTTCAAGCATCGCATTTCGCTTCCCCCAGTTGGGTTGCGGTGCATTTGTAGAGAATTGCGGCAGCAACACCTGTTGGATCGAATTTCGCTTCATCCAAGCTTCCCAGGCACGAAAGGGTGGCCGGCACTCAGTCCACCGTCTACCGCCCAAGCCTGTCCATTGACATAGCTTGCCTCATCGCTACCGAGGAACAACGCCACTCTGGCAACTTCGTCCGCAATAGCGCCTCGTTGCAATGGGTTCAACTGCCCTATCTTCCGGGTCGTGCCTCTCGCCTTGGCAGCGTCGTACATCATTTTAGTCATGCCAGTCTCGATAACACCAGGGCACAAGGCATTGCACCTGATGCCAGTGCCGCTGAGTTGGAAGGCAGTTGTCTGCATGATACTGATCACCGCAGCTTTTGAAGCAGAATAGTCGGTTCCGCCGGCGTTGCTGCGGAGACCTGCTACGGATGCTGTCGCGATAATGGACCCGCTTGGATATGGCTTTCCCTCTGAGGTTTGGCTCATTGCTCTCGAGGCATGTTTGGCAGCCAGGAAGGCACTGTGCTCATAGTCAGCAAGATCTGTTGCTATTCCAGCACCTGTTCTGTGGTGAGTACCTTAACGCGTTCGTCCTCATGACCTGCATAAAGTCCTCTGCACTCGCGTCCCCAATGCGATTGGAGCTACCTACGACTCCAGCATTTGCAAAGAATACATCTAGTCTGCCATACAGTCTCAGGGCCTCGTCCACCACACCCTTCACATCGTCCTCGCTCCCCGCGTCGATTTTCTTCGGATGCACTTTCACGTCTGGGTACAGTTGGCCGAGTTCCCTTTGATGCGTCTCCAGATTCTCAGTGCTGTAATCACACATAAAGATGGCCTTTGCGCCATTTCTGGCGAACTGGTGTGCGGAAGCGCGGCCAATGCCTATGGGTGAATTGACACCAGTGACGATGATTACTTTGCCCTTTACACGTCTGCGAAAAGTGGCGATAACAGAGTTCTTGAGTCAGTCTCGAAACTTGTGATCGTCTTCGGTTACAACGCACTGGCTGGCCGAGTCTCCTGCTACCGCCGGTATCCTCGGGATGTTCTCAAACATGCCAGGGTCATCTCTGGGCTTTGCAAGTTGCTCCGAGAGCGCTTGGATGCGTTGTCGTGCTGCAGCGGTCATTTTGGGATACTTTCCCCTCGAAGAGAAGAAAGACTATTCAAATCACAGCGAAGATCTGAGAGGATTAACGTAAGCTGGTTGATGTATTTTGAAGCTTCGCAAGACATTATTCATAGAATCAAAGCAAACAGAGCGTGCGGAGGATGATCGTGGAGAAAGCTGGAGAACCTCGGAACCTCGGCTGTGTTGTGGGCAGTACCACCATCGTGCCTTCTACTTTCGGAGCAACTAATATCCTGTACTACTTGAGCTTTATCCTTGCACTTTTCAAAACGTATGAGACCTCTGAACCATAGCGTTTTGGTAGGTCCGATATGACAACATGCAGTGCAAATAGTCTATTCAGGGATCAGCTAGATACGAGACTCTCAAGGCTGGCACTGGGTGATTGGTATGCAGGTATGCCATTCAAAAGCCCGAACTATGGACGCGCAAACTTCTCAAAACGCTCATTATGCAATCGTGTCGTTATCTTACATCTTCTTTAGTTAGATTATACCCGAGTAATCACCCTTTTCTTCTAGACCCAATGCTAGTTGATAAAGGCGAACGCCTTGCCCCACCAAGTCGTTGGCGTCTTCTCCTCGATAACAAGATCATCTATCTCCTTGCGACCAGAGTCTAAATCAACTTCGTGCGGCTTGACGAATGGCTGCCTGTAGACAATCTTGTGCCCGATATACAGTACCACGAACAGGATCAAGCTGATGTATGCAACGAAGAAACTTGACGTATCCCAGGGGATGAAAGAAGTGAAGCCCTGGGTGATGATGATAAGGATGTTGAAGCCCACGCCGTACCAGCTGAACCACGGCTGCCAGAAGGCCTTGTATGGCAAGGTATCACGTGAAATACCTTGTACTCTCATAGCACGCATGAAGCAAATGTGGGAAATTCCAATCGATGTCCAGCAGATGAAACCAGCGACACCAGAGATGTTGACGAACCAGTTGAACACTTCACCGCCGTTGCTCGACTCGTTCATGAAGCCGAGTAAGCCGAATGCCGCTGTGGTGGCAACAGCAATGTATGGGACACCCCCTGCACTCATCCACGTGAAGAACTTCGGCAGATAGTTCTCCTGCGCCAGACCGACAAGGATACGAGAGCCAGAATAGACATTTGAGTTGGCAGCGCTCAGGACGACAGTCAACAAGACCGCGTTAATCAGGCCAGGCAAAACGTCCACGCCTGCGAGTTTGGCAGCAATGACCAGGGGAGAAGCAGAAGCATCGTGATTCGGGCTCAACAATTCGTCGTTATTGTAAGGGATCAGAATGCCGATGAAGAAGACAGTCAGAACGAAGAAGAACAGAATGCGCCAGAAAGTCTTCTTGATGGCGGATGGAACAGTCTTGCGTGGGTTCGCGGTCTCACCCGCTGCAATACCAACAAGCTCAGTTCCTTGGTAAGAGAAGCCAGCCTGGATTAGCACAGCCCAGAAACCAACAAATTTGGCCAGCGGAGGGTTGTTCTCTATGAGGTATGGCGCAAAAGCACCAGGGTGATGCCAGTACTTGAAGCCAATATATCCTTGCTGACCGGCGCCTGCATTGATGCAGATACCGAAGATGAGGAAGCCAATCACGGTCAGGACTTTGATGAAAGCGAACCAAAACTCGATCTCTCCATAGAAGCTGACAGGTAGGAAGTTGACGGCTGTAATGACTGCCCAGAAGACGCCGATGAAAATGCCAATGTTTAGATCTGGGCGCCAGTACTGGATGATTAAACCGGATGCAGTGAGCTCCAACGCGTATGTGATTGCCCAGGAGAACCAGTAAATCAAACCCATGGCAAACCCAAGTGATGGGTCTGCGAAGCGAGAAGCGTAGACGGTGAAAGCACCAGCCACAGGCATGTACGTGGCCATCTCTCCCAAGCCAACCATGACGCTGTAGACCAGCGTTCCGACAAACGCATAGGCGATGAGTGCGCCGGCAGGCCCAGCAGTCGCCAAAGCGGTTCCAGAACCAATGAACAGACCAGTTCCGATAGTACCACCAATCGCAATCATCTGCAAATGGCGTGACTGCAAGCGTCTGCTAAGCTGGACGGTATTGCCAACTTCCACTTGGTTACCGACGTCGGTGCTAGCCTGTGAAAATGCCTTCTCAGGGTCGACATCCCTCGAGAATTGCTTCTCGATGTCTCTTGGTGTCGACTCCATCTTGACGACGGCAGTCCTTCCCAGCAGTGATGTTACGGATTCGACAGTCACCACGTGACGCACCCTTGGGTTAAGTTGTTATCGGATTCAAGGAACAAAGACAACGGTCAAGTCGCTGTCAAGGAAATAAACCTCATCCAAACCTGAAGCACAGTGATCGCGTGTTCGCTTATGGGAGTCGATGCAAAAACGTCAGATATGGGGTGGAAATATACGAGAGAGTGAATTGGGAAGAGAGGTCAACAATGGAAACAGTCAAAACCTGCCGTTAGAGGATATTAATACGTAAATGTGTAGAAGGGCAAGAGGTAAAAAAGTAAATTATCAAGACCTAAGACCCCAACACGAGCCATTTTTCAGACCGAGTCGAAGCGATTGGGGGAGAGGATCATTCCGTTATCAGCAACAACCCAAAAGCAGAAAAAAATAAAGAAGAACCCTACCAAGTTGATGGAAATTTTGCCTGGTGAAGAGATTTGGGCGGGTATTGGAGGGCCTAACAGTTTTCGTGTCCGGCGAAAGAAGTGCGAAATGGATGCGGATCTCGGCTTTGCACCGGAAGTTTTGCCGTTAATGAAGCATACAAGAACCACAGTAAGCCGGTATGGTACAACGTCGAGCCTGAGCGTGCGCAGATGCGTGCTGGAGCGAAGCGCTTCGTCAATAGTGAAATGAAGCCCCCTCTCAACTGCGGCGATTGGCGGCCTTCCCTCGTCTCGAAGGCCTGTCGTGTGACCGAAGATAGCACGCCTGAGGCCGTCGTCGTCATACAGTGATGGGGTAATAGATCACTGTCAGCGATACCCTCGCGCTTCTAGTGACGGCTGAAAGCGTGCCGAAGGCGCCTCCATTCTCTGCCACTACCTGTAGACCTGTTGCCGGCCCGCGTCCGCCGCGCCCTAACAGGCCCTCACACCCACCTTAGTTCACTAATAAGAGATAATGTAGCCGAGCTGTGGGAGAAACGGTTCCCCAGCCACATCATGGCATGCAAACTAGGGGATTACAGTATACAGTACACGGTCTACGCCGTCGCTCCCATGGCTGTCGGGCGGTTAGCGAAGGCGTGGACATGCGAGAGGTAAAAATATTCTGCGAAGGAATGCGCGTTTCTTCCCATAAACTACTGCACAACACATGCACATGATTTAAGCGTGCGTCGCCGTCCACGTCAGAGTTGCGCATTGGCCAGTTTGTATACTCGAGTGCTATCATCAACCAAAGGTAAGTGTGAAGTGGGGAAGCAGCCGCCTGGGGAAACCAAAATCTCATGGCCATCTGTAAGATCATCAAAAGAACGCAAGAGGTATACTGCTTGCGGACTCTTCCTCCAACTCATCCGATACCTTCCAGAAAGCAGTGGGCCCGGCAGGACCATGGGCGTCATAGTCTCTGTCGAACCATGATCCAAGCACTCCCCTGCCGCTCCTCAAGCCTCCCACCTGGATGCCTTCAGATCGCCACCTCTCTTCGCCATGAAAGATGGAGAAGGTCGTCCAGCGGACTTCACCTTCAGGTGTCTGTCTGACCGTCCCTGTGGGCAAGTCAACAACCAAATCGAGACCGAATTGGGGCGTTTCTCTCAGAAGCGAGACGGCTCACCTCGAATCCTGCTGTTGGCATTCGGATCCCACGAGGCATGAAGACTTCGAGAGGTGCCTCTGAAGTGGACTACAGGCAGTCTTTCCCCTCGGAAGTTCGACCAATCCCACCCATCGTCTTCATCGTCATCCTCGTCCTCGCCGCTGCTGCCAGGTGGGCAGATCTTGGTGACTTGCAGCTTTATCTTGATCAGTCGGATTGCTACACAGCATCAGCCTCACAGCCCTCGCAACGGGTTCGCTTACATGTTCTTCGACAATTATCGCACCTTCTTCGGTATCGATAGCAGGCCTAGCCTCCCCTTCTGGCACTATCGAGGCGAAGTTGAAAGCATACAGATCGTTGTAGTCGAGAAAGCAGACCACTCGCATCCATGTGCCGCTTACACCGTACGGGTCCTGCTCATCAAGCGACTTGCTTGTCTCATCGATCTTGATGACATCCGCGTCAAGATCCTTAGTCGGCCCTGCGACAAGGGGTGGAGGTATGTACGAGTTGGGGGTCGCTCCAAGGAAAGGGTGGGCCCATACAAGGTCAAATCGTCGGTCGCTCCGCTCGTGGAACTTGCGTAGGTTGAAACCGAGAACTATCATGACGGCCTCCATCTTCTCCCAATCCACATTACAGCTGAGGTCGTTCATAAATGGTCCCCACATGGTATTGTCTGTGTACTCGCGCAAGTCATAGACTTTGGCGCGAGCCCAGATGTTCGTGACTGGGGGTCGCGTTCGTGACCGAGTACATGCTGACGGTGCAAGCGTGAAATCCGAGGAACGTCGAAATATGGACGGGTGCCGTGGCGGCACGCCACCATCTATAGGGACTCCATAGAGGCAATGCAGCTTCGCAGATGCCTGCCTTTGTGCTGGAGTATCTGCCGCGCTGAGCTCTTCGTTTCTGACTCGGTCAAACAATGAGCTTGCGCAGAGAAAGCTATCAATATTATTGTCATCCTGGAAGTAATTGCTTAGCAGCTTGATGGTGCTGGAAGTCCCATGCTCAGGACTATAGTCTGCTCGAGCAGTAACTAGCAAATCGTTGATCTTGTTGCACACGAATTCGATGTTGTCTCTCTACGCACATCATTCAACTTATTAGACCCCAGCATGCATCTCTCATTGCCTCTTACCTTGATCCCTCGATCTTGTGACTTCAAGAGCTTCTCCAAGCTGATCAGCTGATGGAGTTCCTCTTCCCAATCAAGCTCAGGAAGAGCAGCTGGCTGGTCCTATTGATGAGGGTCAGTCATGACACTCATTAGCGAGACGTGCGTAGTAAGCTATACATATCGACCGATGTAGAGTTCCTTGTGCAGCAACCTGTTGCCCTTGATGTAGCTATGCAGCGTCTTGCACGACGCACCGAGCGCAGCGAGGTCTGCATGGTTGATCTCGGTAAAAATGCAGTGGAGGAGCTCATGGCTGAGCTCGAGCAGGCCGGCCATCTGATGCTGCATCCAAATCGTGCTCCGCACCTTTAGCAGTCAGCGTTTACCGTCCTGACATGAAGCACAGTGCCCGCTCTCGTTACGGTCAATAGCCTCAAGCAAGTCTGTCTCGAAGATGGCCTTTGAGTCCTATCTCATCCACCACACAGTAGAGGTACTTAGGCTTGGGTAGAGCTGATGGGGAAAAGTGCGGAGATAGTGCCCAGTTATCTCCTCGAGAGCTGTCATCCATTACGCTTTGGGAATCGCTTCCAAAGGCGTCAACAGCGAGTAGAGCTACGGGGTGCTCGTGTACTTCCGTCCACTGTCTTTGCCTTTGAAACACGCCTTTATTACGAGTTGAGGACCCGGTATTATCTAGACAACTATGCGAATCAGACATGTCTTCGTCAGGGGTATTCAAGCGGCCGGATTTAACGATATAGAGTGTACTCATGACTCCATAGTACTATGTCCTGGTTCTCTTAACGTTAATGTCTATTCTTGCGCAGAGGCGCACCCTGTGGCGAGACATTAGCCACGTCTTGTGGCGCATAGCCATACAACTTCTCGAGATTTCTACAGTAACTTAAGCGACACATGCGAGCGTGCCAGGACCCTTGAATAACGAGAGGGATTTACAGACCACCAGAAATAAGTATAATACCATGACTAGGCTGAGTTGACATGGAGATTGCCTAGAACCACTGCTGCTCGTATGGCCACGTGAATTTCTTCCTTTCTTAAGCGGGTTAAGTTGCGAATTTTCCGGCAGGACATGACGCAAGCCTCACAGCCTCGCATCTTCAGCCTTGTTTACTCTTGCCGCTATGGCATAACCACTTCAACACAGGTCAGATCTCTACCTTCTTGAAGTTTAGATATGGATCACCTCGCTGTACAGCTCATGCGTTCTCGTCTCGAACCGATTCTTCAGTCGCTCAGATGCGTCTCTTGCAGCGCACGACAGACGACAGCATTCGCTTGACTGGGCCTTTCTCTGATAATGACATACCAGAATATGCAATCCTATCGCATAGGTGGGAAGAGAACCCTACTCAGGAGGTGGCGTTTGCAGATATAATCAAAGGTCGCGGTAATGACAAAGCCGGATATGCGAAGATCGCATTCTGTGCCGAACAAGCAGATAGCGATGGCATACAATACTTCTGGGTAGACACTTGCTGCATTAACCAGTCATCCCAAGGTGAACACCAGAAGGCAATAAACTCTATGTTCTGCTGGTATCAGCGTGCTAAGAAGTGCTATGTCTATCTGTCTGATGTTGCGTTCAACAAAAGGGATAGGAGTAACGAAGGCGTAGAAAGCACATGGGAACGATCATTCCAATCAAGTATATGGTTCACTCGTGGCTGGACACTTCAGGAGCTCCTAGCGCCTGAATCAGTCGAATTCTTCTCTCGTGATTGCAAATATCTTGGCGATAAATCTACACTTGAGAAACAGATCTGTCACATAACTGGAATTGATGTTCGAGCGCTCTAGGGGTGGCCATTGATCAACTTCAGCGCTAATGAGCGCTTTTCGTGGATGGAACGTCGGAAGACGACCTATGAAGAAGATAAGGTCTACGCGCTTCTAGGCATCTTCGATGTCAACATACCTATCCAATACGGAGAAGGATGGGCAAATGCGCACCGCAGGCTCCAGGATGGGATTGACAAGCAGACGTCAATCATCCGCGACTTGCGGGTCACTGATCCCTACGATGACAAGAAACGTATTGAAGACACTAAAGGAGGCTTGCTATGGGAGTCTTACCAATGGATTCTGAAGAATGGCGACTTTCAGCAGTGGCGGAATATCCAGGACAAGCAGTTGCTGTGGATTAGAGGTGACCCTGGAAAGGGCAAGACAATGCTCCTTTGTGGCATAATTGACGAGCTGGAGAAGACCATGCTACAACTGAGCTCTTTATCGTACTTCTTCTGCCAGGCCACCGATGCAAGGATCAATAACGCTACTGCCGTTCTACGCGGTCTTCTATACATGCTTCTCAGCCAAAAGCCATCGCTAGTCTCTGAAATCCAATTATACTATGAACGCGCAGGCAAGACACTGTTTGAAGACTCAAACGGCTGGGTCTTCATCGCTGACAAATTCAAAAACATCCTGGAGCGTTCTTCGTCTCGAACCACTTTCTTGATCATTGACGCTCTTGACGAATGTACACATGGTTTGCAGGAGCTACTGGTTTTCATCGGCAACACACTGTCACTCTTGCCCCGCGTTAAATTGCTTGTGTCTAGTCGCAATTGGCCACCTATCGAGGATCAACTCGACCAAGTCAGATCACTGCTTCCTTTGCGCTTAGAGTTGAATGCAGGTTCATTATCCGAGGCCGTCCACATCTTTATTAAGCACAAAGTTGGTCAGCTAGCGAGGGAGAAGTCCTACGACGACATGCTGCGAGAGAAAGTCCTCCGATATCTGTCTTCCAACGCAAACGGCACCTTTCTTTGGGCTGCCTTAGTGTGCCAGCATCTCCAAACCCTTCGTCGATGGCAGGTTTCTTCTAATTTGGACAATAGGCATGTTCCTCCTGGACTAGATGCCTTCTATAAACGGATGATGGGTCGGATAGGCGGTTTGGACGACGCAGAAGTTTATCAGCAGATACTCGCAGCTGTTGCTATAGTGTGTCGCCCAATTACACTAGAAGAGCTTGTGTCTATAACTAGCTTGCCAGGTAGCATAACTCAAAATCGTCAGGATTTGGAAGAAGTTATACGACTCTGTGGCTCATTCCTCATTATCCGAGATGCTACTATTTACTTCGTACATCAGTCGGCAAAGGACTACCTGGTCGACATACTCGACAACGGACATCATCAAAATTTCCCATTAAGGATGGAAGAAATACACCATGCAGTGTCTTCCAAATCGCTTGATATTCTATCAAGGACGTTGCGACGCAACATGTACGGACTGCGCTTAGGATATCAATCGCACGAGGATATTAAAGTACCAAATCCGGATCCAATAGCAGGATTACAGTATCCCTGCGTATATTGGGTAAACCACTTTGTTGAAGCTTACGATAAGATGAAGGATAGGGTAGTCCAGGACGAAGACCGAGTTGGTAAGTTCATAAGAGAGAAGTATCTATACTGGCTAGAAGCTCTCGCCCTCTGCAAAAGCATATCAGAGGGGGTGCGTGCAATGACGGAACTTGACCGCTGCCTCCAGGTAAATTTATCACAAGAACAAGGCATCTGTAGACAGAATCCTTCTGACGCTCTTTTAGGGAAAGGCTGTAACAGCTGATCTTGCAAACCTTGTCTACGACGCTCGCCGTTTCATTATGTCTTACAAGCATGGTATAGAGATGGACCCTCTCCAGACGTATGGGTTGGCACTTACCCTTAGCCCAGGTGCTAGCGCGGTAAAGCGCAATTTTGAAAGAGAGCACCCTCAGTTCATAGCGGTTGGGGCCCTCGTCGAAAGCCAATGGAGCGCCTGCCTGCAGACGCTTGAGGGCCACAGTGATACGGTTCTTTCAATCACATTCTCGCCTAATTCAAGGCTACTGGCGTCGGCATCGTCGGACCGTACAGTCAGGATCTGGAACGTCAGCAGTAGCGTCTGCTTGCAGACGCTAGAGGGCCACAATGGTAGGGTTACTTCAGTCGTGTTCTCGCCTGATTCAAGGCTGCTGGCGTCAGCATCATGGGACCGTACAATTAAGATCTGGGATACCAGCAGCGGCGTCTGCTTGCAGACGCTAGAGGGCCATAGTGATGCGATTCACTCAGTCGCATTCTCGCCCGATTCAAGACTGCTGGCGTCGGCGTCGGGGGACTGTACAGTCAAGATCTGGGACGCTAGCAGCAGCGTCTGCCTACAGACGTTCGAGGGCTACAGTGTTGGGCTTATTACTTCAGTCGCGTTCTCGCCTCGTGGGGTTACTTCAGTCGCGTTCTCGCCTAATTCAAGGCTGCTGGCGTCGGCATCGTGGGACTGTACAATCAAGATCTGGGATGTTAGCAGCGGCGCCTGCTTGCAGACGCTCGAGGGCCACAGTGATGGGGTTACTTCAGTCGCGTTCTCGCCTGATTCTAGTCTGCTGGCGTCGGCGTCGGCGTCGTGGG